>JAYXIM010003119.1:0-121174 GCA_037575425.1 Anastrepha fraterculus
AAATGAGCTGCGATCATAAAACAATTCTCAATCACCTTCATTCAATGGGATTTACCGAAAAATTGGGAGTCTGGGTGCCTCAAGAGCTCAATGAAAAAAAAAACAAAGAAAGTCGGCTTCAAATTGCTGCGCAGCTCTCGCCCGAATCGTCACGGCAGATGAGAAATGGTGCCTATACATCAATATGAAGCAAAAATAGGAGTGGGTAGCTCCAGGAGATATGCCAAAGCCGAGAGTCAAGTCGGATCTTCATTCAAAGAAGATCATGATATGTGTTTGGGGGGACTGGGAGGGCATGGTACACTGGGCAATGCTCGAAAAGAATGCCACGGTCAACAAGAAGCTCTACATTGTCCAGCTACACCGCGTGAATGAGAATATTCGATACCTGATCGACATGGTCAATCCGTACTTATTCACGGCAACACCAGGCCCCATGTGGCACAAATCGTCAAAGCCGCACTCCCAGTGCTCGAATGGAAGATCCTTCAGCTTATTTTACAATTATTATATCTTCCAAGCATCATTCCAAGCACATTGAAAAATATCTCTTACCACTCGAATTAGGCATTTTCATACAAGTAGGTGATATTCACAATGCTTTGAAAAAAAATGAAAATTGCGACTCTTTTCCTAAATAAATAAAACGGACGTGTAAACTCAAATTACCTTAATTCTTCATTGAACCCCTTTTATTTAGACAATAAAATTTCATAAGCGCAAGCCCGAGCCTGCAACGGAAAATCTCCAAAAATTTGCATTCTATAATGTCAAAAATGAAAATCTAAATCTAAAATGCAAATTGCAAAATGCACAACTTACTGTCACGCGCCTAAAATTGTGCAATATTCGAAACTGTCAGAGCTTCACTTGCATGCAGATAACACATTTATTACATGTTTGTGTGTGTGTGAGTGTGCGCGCGTGCATATACATGCGCCGAATGCATTTGTGTTCATTCGAAAGTTAAAATTTTTTGACAACCAAAAACTTTTTTGCGATTTCATCTGTGCAGAGTGCAAAGATTCTTTGTACGCCAGTTTGATGCGTGAAGCAGCATCGCATGCCATTTAATATGACTGCAACTGCCAAACATAAATGCACGCTAAAATATATACACACATACTTACGTAATACTCATAACTTGAACTGCATAGTTTTATCATCATTTTAAATATGCATCATTTTCCTGATGCATCATGCAGAAAGTTCCAAATGTTTCGCACTAACTCATTTCTTTCTACCCCGTCTCTGTCTCGCTGCCTCTTTCATGCTTTCATTTCGGCAGGAAGACACGTCCTTTTTAACTGTTGTGCATATTAGAATTTCGAGATGAAAGTTTGTCCTTTTGACTTAAATGAGGTCAAAGAGCAAATAATAAACCAACACCAAACTAACTCCGCCACTGATTGCAACAACAAATGGAAAAATGTGTGTGAACATGGATTGCTGCTCTGGTATAACTGTTGCAAACAAAGTTGCAAGTTTAAATTTACCCCACTCGCTTTAGCACACTCCTCTTGCCTCGCCAAAATATAATTTTTTACCTGTTCATTTAACTCGACTTGCCACCTTCGCCCTCTCGCTGCATACTTAGCTCTCCAATGTCAGCATTAACTGTCAGTTTGACCATGACACTTTTCACTTTTGCATCTCTACGTAAGTACGCTCTATTCTGTGTACTTTTGCCAAAGGCCTCACCTTTATTTGCTGAGGTAAAATTTCAAATTCTAACTTAGGCAGTGGAGTTATCTGAATGCAGCCAGTTAGAAATGTGTAAAAAAAGACGCTTAATTACAGGAAGTTGCAAAGCTAATATCACTGCAACGACTGGCTAAAAATAATTAGAATGTTCGTTGTTTATTTTTCAGCTGGTGACTGTGACTGTTCTGAGAAATCGTTTAATTGGTAAACTTGTTTTGCACTTTTTTTTGCGTTAATAAAATAATTTCACAAAAATGTTTCTCAACTTGAAAAACTCTATTGGGTATGAAAAAGGAGGATCAGGGGGTCGGATCTTTTTTCACTGGGATCTAGAGTTTTAACATTTTGATAAAAAGATGCATGAATGCATGAATAAATGAATGAATAAAAATTGAGATTTGTGCTTCGACTTTATGGCCTTTGCCCTTTACTCATCACAGCAACTCATCTAAACTCAGTTCCCTTATTAAACTTAAGGTAGAGCAGGGTTGGGCTGAGCGTATGTGCTTTTATTCTGGTTGCATCTGGCCGAGATGTCTCAACCTTAAACGCGATATAGCGTCACATTCAAGAAGAAGGGGTGTTTGGGGTTTCGGAGATTGGTCCCAGAAACGATAAAAGTCAGTGGATGTGGACCATATCTCAATCCTGTGCAGATGACTGCGCTATCCACATTGACCTGTGAGAATGCCCGTGAGTATACTCAGTTTACTCTTAGGGAGGGGATGATTAAACCACAGAATTGGGATTGGCGCACAAAAATTCCTCGGTAACCAGTCTCATAAAAAAAAGTAATTTCAATTTTGTAGCCCTGTCACAATGGATCGGCAACAGTCTAAGTGAGTTGGTTTAGATACCGACTGACACTTCTACCTTTATAGTCCTGCGTTATTTACCTGAATGGGTTCCGAAAAAGTGAAAGCAACTATTAAAATGCTTATCTGATCGAAGCACCTAATTGGAGCACTTTTGGTCAAATTTCAGGGAAAATATTTTTGTAGAAATTTTTTACCCATTAACTAACTCTTGAAAAGGTATTGTTAATCCATTTTTGGAAATTGCTGAAAAAATGAATTGATCAAGCGACTAAAGGGTTACAATTTTCTAGAGTTTTGTTTCCCGAAAAATCACAAAACGATTCTTTTGAGACAAAATTTATATACAAAAAATGTAAAGGTGCACAAAAATTCAGATAAGCAATAGTTTCTCTAAGAATATGAGACATTTATGGTTGCTTTCATTGGGATTCGCATTTCGCTTAAACAAAAATAAAGGGTGGTTAAATTTCAAAGGCCTATGTTGAATGTGAACCACACCTAAACGTCAACGACACCGTTGGACTTCTTTCCTTGAGGTTATTTGAAAGTAAAGGTGTACATCGATAGGCCAGCAACAATTCAAGAGCTAAAGGATGAGATAATTCGGTACATTAACGGCATAGAACCTCAATTATGCCTCAGCGTCATCGAAAACTTGTACCATCGGATGGAGGTGTGCCATCGAAGCCGCGGCGGCCATTTGGCTAATATTTTATTCCATACGTAATTGAGCCATGCCAATATTATTATAATAAAGAGAAACGACAATAATTTTCTAAAATAGTTGTATTTTATTTAAAATTAACACCGGCCCTTGAAACTTAACCACTTAAGCAAATTGGTTTGACTAATTTTCCTACAAAGTAACTTCCTGAATAGAACACTTTCCCATTGTCCGAATTCAAAAGTAAGTACGTGACCTGATTAGGATTTGTATGGTTTGATTTGTATGACATGGCTCTTAGTGAAATTTTCCGCAAAATTGTTTTTTAGAACAGTTGGGAGGCTACAATGACAGGGGGCTCTCTTTCATGCCACAGTTAATGGGTTAAGATTTTCTGTAGCAATACTGTTGTTGTTGTTGTTGTAGCAGCATTAACATTCTTTATACATATATGGGGAATGCTACTGAAGTGACAGTCCTTGGCTGGATATAAATCGGGGTCGTACCGCTAATGTAGAACCGACTGTCGTGGGAAGTTTTTGATTTTTTCAATTTTTCCGAAAACACTTAATACTCGTAACTAATTAGACCATGGAGAGGTTGGATTAGGTTATAGCGGTTGCCTACTATGCGGCACGGCCTTATAGCCCAACGGGAGGCCTTATGGGTACTTGTGCTTAACTCTCAAAAACAAATGTGAATCGATCACACCATATAATTAGACAATAAAAAATCTTTTAACTGACAATGCAAAAAGCTTTAGGACTGTTTTTGTACTGTCAACCTCTATTGGACTCACTACGTCTCCAGATAAAGACTTTGAAAACTTTGTGATTCTGAAAACAGTATCTGATATTCAACATGAAATCTAGGGTGCCCAGTTCGGAGTAATACTAAGTAGGAGAGGTAAGTTCGTGAGCTACTCCTTGAACCGCAACGAGTTTGAGAGCCCGTTTTGTTGGCTGGTTGCCCGAAAATATAGCGAAAATAGTTTTGGGTCGTTCCGAGGCTAGAACTATTGTACAAGCTTTTCATGTGGCAAAGGCTACAGATTCAAAGTTAGTTTGTTCTACTTGCGTTGTTTGAGAATTGGACTGAAATTTTACTACTGCCAACGAGCACCAATTACCGCTTAAGGCTTTCTTATTTTTACTAGAATTAAGTTTTTAAAGTGTTGTAACTTCCATGGTCCCAGTTGTTTTATAAAAGACTTAAAGTCTTACACATACACAGACATATCTTAGTTAAATAATTAAACAAAATAGATAAATACCTAAGCTGCACGTTTCTTTTTGTATATATAAACATTCTAATAAAATTTTCTGTTTTTATTTTTCTTATAGGTAAGTGGAATATATGAATATTTAATGGGAATTTATGTGAGTATAAAACTATTGCGATACAAATTTATAACTAAACTGAATAGCCAACTCTGCTACAGCGGGCGCTGAGAGCAGTTGCACGCAATTTTTTACTAAAACAATTTCCCTTTTCCTTTACGGCATAAGAATGTAAAACCTAATCGATAGTAAATGTGTGACCAGTCGGGGCGTATGAGTAATCGCGGTTGGTGTCGTTGGTGTTAAAGTTGCTTATACGCCACGACAAAGCCGCTTAACTGAAATGCAAGCAACTTGTTTTTGGAAAAAAGTAGCAGTTAAATCGCCCTTAAAGAGGAGACGATAATAACATAAAACAACAAGAACAACAAATGAGTGCGAAACTAGAACTAAAAACAAAAAACTAAACTGAGAACAAAAAGTCACAACAATCACCTCTCCTTGCGATGGGCGATGTCTGCTGCTGAATGATTGAATGTACCAAATTGTGCAGACATTATGTACACACATGTATGCGTGGACATACAAAAAGCCCGAAGCATAGAAAATCAAATACTTTCTTTATTGGAAGTAGTAATAGGAGTAGCCGAAGGGTGTGCCGCTGTGTTGTCTGTCTGTGAAATGTTTTTGCAATGGCGCAGAATTTTAAAAGCGTAAACAAGTGCATTAAAAATCAATGATGACAGCTTAAGCGTATTCTTTTGTGTGCGCTTATAACAAAGGGCTTAACGCTCCACTCGCTCCACAGAGGCACCCGTGGTCCTATGACTGCCATGGCGTTTTGCGCGAATCTGTGCAGAATGTGAGAGGCGAAAATAGCAAATGACAAATGAAAGTTCGAGGGTGAATACTGGAAAAAAAAACTTATTGACTGTCTGACATTTTGTTCATTGTTGTAAACAAGTTAACACGATATGGCTAACAAAGTGTTGAGTTTCGTGTAAGTAGATACACATCACACTTCTGGCGGTTTTTGGGGCCATCGTTAGCGCTGCAAGTTGTGCCTCCAAACCGTCCAGCAACCGTCTTGTTACAAATTATATACGTACAAATGTCTACTTTCAAGAACTTTTTGGTAGTGCTAACAAAGGGCACAATGACAGCCGTGAACAAAAGAGAGAAAGTGCACTTTATGTGCATGTACGATGTGTGTAGTTGAGTATATGAATGCCATCAGAGGGCAAATAAATTTGCTTCCTTAAATTTCCTGAAAGTACATATAAAAGTAGCTTTGCTTTTAGGAATGTGACGCGCACTACATTGGCTCAGAGCAAACAGCTTGGGAATGCACTGCACTCAAACAAATTTTGGTGTAGACGTGCCATTATATGTGTAGGTACATTTGTATTATATTGTAAATATATTGACCCCATAGAGAAATAACGCATTTATGTTGTTTTTCACTAGGATAATCTAACAATAATTCGGGCTATGATTTTAACGTGGTGAAACATACAATTTCATTTTTACTGTCCTGTTTGGCATTGCATGTCAAAGAACAAACACGAGGAGGTAGTTTTCTGGCATGCACCTCTATAGGGATTGCACGCCAATGCTTAAACACTTGTCTCTTTTTTAGATCACTTTACTTTCCATATATGCAAGCAATTCATGCAACTCAACCTATGTTTCAAATTAAAGTAGATTGTAAAGTAGTAGTTTTACAACTAGTTCGATATAAACTAGTTTACAACTAGTTACTTTTGGATGAGTTGTTATGATATGGTTTAATAACACTAATAAAGTAAGGTGTGCTAGATTGCGGTAAATTTTTGGTATGCGCCCCTATTGGGATTGCCCGCCAAAGCACAAAGTTGCTCACTTTCCATCTACAAGTACACATATCTTATTTCTAGCAACTCACTTTCCATATATAGCATAACACGCATGCAATTCACTGTTGCTTATGTTTTAAACTAAATTAAATTTGGTTGTAAAGTAGTAGTTACACAACTAGTTTGATGTAAACTAGTTCGCAACTAGTTACTTTTGGTTGAGTTCTAAGAATAATAATAAGGTAAAGTATGCTAGATTGAGGTAAAGTTCTGGTATGCGCCCCTATTTGGATTATACGTTAAAGAACAAACATTGGCATTTTTTCTACCTGCTCACTCTCCATATACACATGCAATTCACTGCTGCTTATGTTTTAAACTAAATTAAAGTAGGTTGTAAAGAAGTAGTGTCACAACTAGTTCGCTATAAGCTAGTTCGCAACTAGTTACTTTTGGATGAGTTGCTATGGTATTTTCTAATAATAATAAAATGTGCTGAGTTGCGGTAAATTCTTGAGATACATCTTATTATTTGGAAATAAAATGGCCTAGTCTGTTAAAATTGGATGATAGATGTTTTTTATGTGAAACTTTTTTTAGTTTTTTTAATTTTCGTAGAAAAGTAAATGCAATTAGACAATATTTTGCTATTATTTTTTTATATTCTAGATACAAGAAGTTGTAATCGAACAAGCACTTTAATACTAACATTCCATGTGCTTGGGCGCACATTTGGATTTTATCAAAAGTTATCTTTTTTTAATAAAATATCAGCTTCAAAGAAACAAGTCCTATTCCTCTTAATGATTTCTATTCTTTGTGGGACCAACATTTACGCAGGTAATGGCCTCGAACTAGTGCTGCTATTTTTGTAGTTATTTTATTTATTCACGATCTCGATTTTCGGCAAAAAAGAAGGAAAACTATTTTGTATTTTTTTTTACACCGCTGGCGTCTGTGCTAAAGGGGTCATCTCAAAATGTATGTAAAAGTAAGTATGCAAGGCTGTTCTATCTCTCATATGTGTGTTTAACCAAATTGATAAAAAAATTTAAAGGGATACTTTCGAAGGTTCATAAAAAAATATTCAAAAACAGTGAGATAGTGAAAGAATATCCTTGCCTTTCCCGTTTACAGCACAGTTTCTAATTCAACATCAACTTAAATCGCGTTGCTGCCTGTTTTGTGCCTACAGGGTAACCACTTCACATTTATATGTATATGAGTGAATATGCATACCTACAGCACATGCATAAGTGTACGTGTATATCTGCCTGGCAGTATTTGTGCACTGAATGCAAGGAAACGCCAAGCGCCGTACGCCTTGTTGCCTGGACATTGAGCAATTGTCGTTGAGGAAATGCTTTTATACTGCAAAGTATTATTATTTTTTAAGCTGCCATCACTGCGACTATTGCTTCGAACCCGCCCCCTCATAATCCCCGCTGTGCTGGCGTGCAGTCATCACCACTTATGTTCGCAGGCGACTATAATATTTTAAGGCCAATAAAAGCATAAGCAGTGAATGATAAATGAGTCAATATCGCGTGTTTGCCAGTAGAGTTATGACAGTTGCAGTGGCAAAAGTGGAGCAGAAGAGTATGAGCTAATTTGTTTCCGCTCGCCGCCATGTGCTGAGTCATAGTAATTGACTTATATTATAGAAGGTATGCATCAAAGACTTAATTGGGAGTAACAAATTGGGTGCGTTAGTGTGTTGAAGCAAGAAATATAGTAATTAATTTTAATAGCAATGAGTGGCAAAGTTTAAATGTTTGGAAAAATGTTTAGGAATTTAAAGAGTAAATAAATATTTAAAGAGATAAATTAATAATAATAATATAAATAAGTAATATTCTCATACCCGACATAGTTAGTAAATGCCCGCACGGCTCTTTTTCAATACAAGTAGAGAGAATTTGTATATCTCAACTATTGCATATCTTTGAAGTTGAAATACCTAGTAGCACCAGCAGTTAGATCTACGATTTCAATGCTAGACCGGCTGCAGAGAAGTATATATATGCATATACAAGCATACCAGGAGCTATGAGTAGAACCATTCAGGAGGAGTTTGCTTTTAACCCTTCAGCTGTCAGTGTGATAAGAGTTAAATAATATTTTTTTAGTCTAAATTTATTTTAGAGTATCAAAGGCGTCGCCTATACTTTCTATGTTCCTTTGTCTAACACCTATTTTTAATAGAAAACTATCCCTTAATTTACCTGTAGAATTTTAATAAAAAAAAGTTGTTCCCAAATTTATTAGAAAAAGTATTCCCTGCTTAATTATTAAAAAATATACGCAAGCACGTAGTAAACCATTGTTTTTTTATTATATAAAATAATAGTATTTACGTATAAGGAACATTTTTTACAATAAAAAAATAAAATCTGTTTAATAAATAAATGTTCTTCAACATTTTTTTTAACTGAAATTAAATTTTTTTTTTATCTCAAAAACTCTTTCCTCAACTCAGTTTGGCTTGGAATTTGGAGAGTTAAAGCTTTGCCGTGCTTTCTTATTTACCTTGGATCAAAAGATGCAAGTGAAGGCAATGACAATGATGCTACATTTCTATAGACTGTGGCACAAAGATTTAGCTTCTAGATATAGGAAATTTTTTGGACAAATGCCAGAACAACATCTATTGTTTCCGATCCCAAATGATGTATTACTACAAATCCGAAAAAGGCGCTGCTGCTGGATGGCATCTGAGGAATCTTTCAGATTCTTTGCCACATTTGGTATTGGTACATATTTCGTTTTTCTTTTTTAATCGATTTATTTATTGCAGTCGGTTTTTTTAAGATTCAGTTGTACTTGAAACTAAGACATTTTATTAGACATGCATGGAAAGCACCCAGTGCTGCAACAATTTCTAGATTTTTGCTTATTAGAATAATAAATCCGTTGTTGACTTCCTCTTCAGCCTGTTAAATCAGATGGAATTGAAATTAATTTCTGTGTTTAAAGGGTTTGTGTGTGAATTAAACAAAGAGTGGTTAAGTTTGAAGGGCCGGTGTTGGTTTTGAATAAAATTCAATTTTTTTAGGAAATTATTGTCATTTCTCTTTATTATGATAATATTAGTATATCTCAATTACGCATGGAATAAAATATCGGCCAATTGGCCACCGAGGCCTCGGCCGCACACCTCCATCCGATGGTCCAAATTTTCGATGACGCTGAGGCATAATTGAGGTTCTATGCCGGTAATGTGCCGAATTATCTCATCCTTTAGCTCTTGAATTGTTGCTGACTTATCGACGTACACCTTTTCTTTGAAATAACTTCAAAAAAAGAAGTCCAACGGTGTCGTTGACGTTTAGGTGTGGTTCACATTCAACATCGGCCCTTGAAACTTAACGACCCTTTATTTCATTGGGAGATGTGGCAAGCTTTTTTATTTCTTGTGCTATTCTTGGACATTTGAAATCACCATGGATTTGGACATTTGTGATGTAATATCATGCATTTGTAATCATTGTAAGGATTTCAGATTGGATTCTTTGGAGTATTTCGATGTAAGAATTTGCTGCAGTGCTCCAGAGTAGAGGGAGAACTTTTGAGAGAAACATGAGAATTTTGTTTAAGTAACCAGTAAAGATTTCGGAGTTTGATTGCAAGTGCCTTAAGTTCAGTGAAAATGGTTAGAGCCTTGAAAAGTTCCAACGAGAGTTTCCTCGGTGACTGGTAACTCGTCGGCGGTGTAAAGCAAGTATAGGCTTTGGTCCATTATACTGCCGTGGGGTACACCAGCTAAACCTTCACAGAGTTCGGAGTGTTCTTCGGTTTACTTAACAAAGAAATGTCGCTGTTTGAAGTAGTACTTGACAAAAGTGTAATAATTTATGGGTAGAGTGCCTTTAGTATTAATTTTTGGTCTTGAATTATGGGCATCATTCTATTGAGAAAAAGGGTTCCATAACTTTAGAGGCAATGGCAATAAGCTGATGGGACGGTAGGATTCCAGTATATTTAAACGAGTGGCGGTGCTGCGCATACCAGATCATAGTTTGCAGTGATAGCAAAGCTGCCCCAAAGGCACTGCAAAAAGCTTTTACTAAAAACAAAAATATCCAGGTAAATTCTGTTCCACAAATGGAGGGACCTACAGTTGTAAACCGACTCCGAACGGCAAATGGCTTTTTATGAGGTGTTTTTTTCATAGCAGAAATTCAGATTTGCCATTGCCTGCCGAGGAGCGATCGCTATTAAAAGCAACTTTTTCTATCATTTTGCATTGAGTTTAGGGTAATAAATTAGTTGATGAATGGGCAAGCAGGTTTTGCCTAAACCTTAGACGCTAGAGTGCTTAAGTTTTTGTATACGACCTCTGGGCCTACTCAAGTCGATCCAAATGCTGTTAAAAAAAGAAAACATTTTTTGAACTATTCAAAAAAGAAAGCTCCACTGATGGCATTCCAAGGCACAGACAACATTAGCGGAGAAGCGCTTGCCTTTGACTCGTGTTGGCGCTTCCATAAATCAATAGGCAGTTGGAAATAAGAATGAATTTTATGTACATGAATGGGAAAAGAAAAGTATCCCCTATTTTCTTGCATGTTTAGAATAGCTAAGATGAGGTGGAAAACATTACGGCTACTTATAGTTTAAAAAATATTCTCCGCATTTGCTCTCAAAATGTTCTCTTACCACTTTTATTTTCTATCCATCCACAAATTTTCATCTCCATAAGTTCTTTTTCGATTTTTTAAACAACTGAGAGCCAATTTTGTGTATGGTGGTTGATTAATTTCTTCAGTGCCAGTTTCCCTTTAGGTCGGGTTTGAAAGCCGCACCGTATAAACTGGTGCATTTTCTGGCAGAAACAAATCTGCTTTTGCAAATTTGTCGATTCTTTTCTCTACAACCAATTCTCAGAAAAAAAATTAACTACAAACTTCGAATCTGTCTTTTTCCGACCATTTTGGCTAATTTTCTTCTTCGCTGTAGAATACCTAGGCTCTGGCACATTTCATCCACATTATCTTCAAATAGGTTTTGCAGAACTTTTGTGGACTAAATTTTCAACAAATCAATTAATAATACTTATACTCTTAATATGACTTTAATATGGATAGTAAGCGAAATCGGATATGTCCACCTTTAATAAAAAAACATTTGATTTTCCTTTCGCCAAGACAAATATAGTAAAGAAATCCTCTTTGAAAAATATAAATATTTTTTAAATATTCTTGACATATCCAGCTGAAATATTTTGAGAAAGGTATATTAAGGTATTTCTATGCAATAATACATACCCAACTTTGTTGTGCTTGCTGACATATGAAAACGTAAAGAAATAGTTGAAGCTTTCTGCTATGAAATGAAGTATACGCAATGGATGCCTCTATTTACGTATTCCTCTTTGAAAAGTTTAAGGGCTTTAAACAATTAAACTGATGAGAAAAACAAAAACTTAAAATGCACAATTACTATATGAAATCTCTGGTTTCACAAGTATATGCAATTTTGAAAGTGGGCGTTGCCAACGCATAGCAAATGACAAGACTCAAGGATACTTCTTCCTCTAAAACTGTTCGGCTGCTGTTTAAAGCAGCACTTAAATTTGTATTTAACTTCAAATTACTTTGCAGTACTGGTTACGAAGGGTACAATTCAAACTAGTTACGTAACTACTTTTAAATTGAATTGATGTTTTCAGAAATGCAGTTTTTAAGGCTTAAATCGACCCAATTTAGTAACTACTTTTAAAGTAACCAGTTGCGAACTAGTATTTTCAAACCAATCTTGCAGACAATTCTCACAGATAATTGACTGACTTCTGCAATATTACCACGTTAATAGCCATCAGTTCATATTATGTATTTTGCAGGAATCTACTACTGTTTAAAGGAGTACTCAAATCTGAACGTAATTTTAAAGCAAATTTCAATACTGGTTACAAAGTAGCACAAGCCAAACTAGTTACGTAGTCAGTATTACAGCTATTAATTAGTTGTAAAAATATGTTAAATGAAACCAGTTTAGTAACTACTTTTTAAGTAACTAGTTGCGAACTAGTTCTTTTACAACCAATTTGAAAAAAGTTTCTATATATAAATTTCATAGATGCTAGTGATGTGTTCTAACAGACAATTAACTAACTTCCACAATATTACCACATTAATAGCCATCAGTTCATATTTATATAAAATTAATGGCGAACAAGTATGATATTTTAAATATCTACTTCAGCGCTAGTTAGACAATGAAATTTAAATTGTTAGCAGTTCATATGCTTCTCTGGCACATAAATGCAGGTTTGTTGAAAGTTGAATGAACTCCTGAAGCACATTTGCAGCCATTTTGCTGTGGCGGTAAACATTTATTTTAATTAGCATAAAATTCTCAATTTCCTGAAAGTAATACTCCTCGTTAAACTACACACACATATACACACGAGTGATTACGTATGTGTGCGTATGCAGAAAAGCAGCTGTTTAAACTCGTCGAAGCTAAAAGCACGAGAGACTCAAATGCTATTTATGCATTCAACTCAGCTGAAGTGGGCAGAGAAACAAAAAAAAAAAAAAATCTTTCTAGCAAGAAACAATCGAGCAGATGGGACAAAAACGAGAATTGTGGGCAACAAGTACCGAAGTACCGTTGATGGCGCCACTTATTATTACTAGCCGCATAAGTAGTGCGTTGAGAGTCACATCAACAACAACTGCAAGTCAAGAACAATAATAAGCATCAACAGAGACCAAAGCAAAAACTAAAAATCAAATGCAAAACTAAAAGCAATGCAATAACAATAACAATAAATGTAGAGAAAGTAGACAGCACCAAAATAGAGTGAAAGCAAAAAACAATAATAGAAAAAATAACAAGTAAAATACTCCAATAGTCAAGACAAATACACTTACAAAAGGCACATAAACCAGCACTGCACACACACACTCATACACAGGCATACTCCTAAAACTGTTAAGTGCTGACAATGAGTTGATGCTTTTTGCTGGCAAAGCGTAGTGGCAGTATGACGCAGCGGAAGTGGCGAACATGAGTGGAGCTGCCCATTTTTGTTTGGACTAACGAAAGACGAAAGAGTTGGCAAGTATGCGGGGTGGTCAGCAAATGTCACCCAATGCGCGCATCGTAGGTCTCAAGCGCAAGCAACAAATTTCCAGGAGGCGTTGGTGAAGTGTGGGTGAGAGGGATCTACCTACCACACACACACACACATACATTCCTACATGGCGTAAGTAGAATACCAAAAGCGTCAACTTTAGCAGACGCAATTGCAAACGATATGCAAAGGGTCGCCAAAAGTAGTAGCGTCATTGAAGTGCCCCATGCTTGTGAATTCTCAATAATACAGTTCATGCTTAAGAAGTCGCGCTGTGAATGAAGCACCGCAGTAGCACGCAGGATGAAGCATGCGGAGGACGATGAATGTCGTTGGCTGCAATTTAGCTCGTCGCTTTATACATAGTTTTGGAATATTTATTGTATTTTGCATTGCAAAATTGTTTTAGAGAAGTTTTGTAAATTTCATTACGAGAATTGTTGCATATTTTCGTGCGTTCCCATGGTGAAGGCGACTGCGGTGGCAGTGGCAGTGGCAGAGGCAGTGGTGGCGGCTGCGGCTCAGTCATGACAGACGTAAACAAATGACAATGGAATATTAGGTGATTGCTCTTCTTTATTTTTATTTTATTTTATTTTGTCTGTTATTTGTTTCTACGACTCTATTGGGAGCAGATGAAAAATATGTTGTTCATTGCGTTGAGTTGAGGCAAATATTGCAGGAGTGCAACAAAGAAAAATAGGAAAAAAAGTTGGTTGCTTTTTTAAATTACTTTTTAGTATTATTGTAAAAAAAAATAAGGACTTAATGGCATTTCAAAAGTTTCTTATTTTGTGCTTTATATATTTATTTACGAATGAATTTTGAGTAATCACCTGCAAAATTATCTTCACCTTAATATTTTTAAACCACAAAGTGTGTTCCAAAGTAAGCGGAAAATAACAAAATATAACAATTTTCTTATTTTTGGACCAAACCAATTTTTTTTTACTCAAAGTTGATCTCCTGGGACTCAATACGGAATGTAAGAGCCGTAGACGAGTGGGTTGGTGTGTTACTACCATTTGGAAGTGCACAAGTTCTTAGAGCATGAAGCATCACAATGATAAAAAAAATCTTTTTTCTAATAGCGGTCACTCTTCGGCAGGCAATGGCAAGCCTTTGAGTGTATTTCTGAAAAAAAGTTACCTTAAAAAACTCTGCCAAAACAAATAGAAAGGAGTTATAGGTATATACATAAAGACGCACACCACAAATAGGAGTAGGAGTTCGGACAAACACCAAATAAAGGGTGCATATAAATGTCGAAGGAGTGATTTCGATCGTAGGGAAGGAATGACTTCCACTGCCCCAACACGCTTTGCCGTTTTCGGATATCATCCCTTGAAAAACTAGATCGGTTTAACTTTTTAGGCAGTTTTGACTATTTTCATTTTTTTGTTTTTGAAATGTCCATTATTTGGTTTTTATTTTCAAGTGTAGCTCATTTCAAAAACCACATAAATTCGTATTTCAAACTTCACACAAAAATTAAAAAAAAATTCCACAAAGTTTTCACCACGGGCTTCGTGGAACTCTAATATCCAACTTGCAAGGCCGCTTGCTTCTTTTGACCACAGGTAGATTGGAGGAGCTCCAGAGAACTACGCAGGCTAACGAAGCAGTAACTCTTGAATGTTGTAGATATCCTTTCCGGGCATTGCTTGTTAGGTACCCAAAGGGTGAAGCTTGGTATTAATGCGAGCCTCTCCTGCGGCACGTTCCTGAAGGATGAGGGGGAAACATCTTAAGACATCTTGGCTCTCACTTTTTTGCAACACCTGCGGATATAGCAGGCTTAGATATCACATACCTCATAAATAGTATGAAGGTTAGGTTAGCTTAGGTTTGGCACCCGCATCGCACATAGAGACAATGATGCCACTTAGACCACGAAATGGGTCTGTTGTGAGCTGCGGGGACTGGGCTACATTTCCCTCTCCATAATGAACCATCCTGAGCTTTTGACAAAGCGTAAAAGGTTGTTGATACCTAAAGTGTATAGATGATCTACATTCGTAGGATTTTTAAAATCGGTTCCTGCTTCTGGCTAGAGCTGGGCATGTGCAAAAAAGGTGTTGAATTATTTCCAACTCCTCCTCATTTCTGCAGCTACGACAGAAATCATGCGTGTAAATGCCTAATCTCCTTGCATGACTTCCTATGAGACAATGCCCTGTGAGGGCCTCTACTAAGGTCCTGATATAAAGTCTACTCAGTTTTATAATACTCTTGGACATACGTAAATTTAGCCTTGGCCATGTTTGCCAATTTCACAGGAGTTACCGCTAATCCATCTTTGATTTGCAGAACTGATTAGTTCGTCCTTAATGAGAAGCTTACAAGTTGCGAGAGCTATCTCCACAAAATTACTTATGTCTGGCATACCGGTACCTTCTCTTGCAAGTTGGTCAGCCCTACAGTTCCCTAGTATATCTTTGTGGCCTGGAACCCAGCATAAGCTTATACGATATTGCTTGGCCATCTCATTTCGAGATTGACCTAGGACACTCCTTGATGTTGTTTTGAATGCATCCAGTGCTCGTAGGGCAGCTTGACTGTCTGATAGAATGCAGATATCCGTTGATGATATTCTGTTTATTTTTAACCGTTTTGAGGCTTCATGAATAGCGTTTATTTCCGCTTGAAAAACACAAAAGTGATCCGGTAGTTTAAAGGATTCACTAATAGAAAGCTCTCGATAGTATGAAGTGATTAACATAACTTTAAATGATCGTCATTCTGTTTTCTCATAACCCTGCTTTATCTTTTTCCTGTCTTTTTTTCTTTGAAAATGGTATCACAAGGGTCGAAATTTGGATTTAGCGTTCAAGTGAGCCATCGAATGGGTAACCATATGTATGACTCAACCTAGCTTTGGTAATATTGGAATGGAATCATGCACCACGAGCGTCTCCCTTCGAACTAAATACGTAATTCGTACCCCTATTGCCATCAACTAACCAGATTGCAGTGAGTGATCGACCAGAGATGTCCGGAGTTAGCGAATGAGAAGGGTTTACTGTTCTATCAAACCAACGCGCGGTCACACACGCCTTTAATGATGCGTCAGAAGCTTCGAAAGCTTGAATAGAAGGCTTCTATCCCAACCGCTGAATAATCAGGACCCAGCGCGTGAGTACTACATTTGTAAGCATTTGCAAAATGTTCTTGATGGTGCAAAACTGACCTCAAAATGGTGAGCTGGTAAAGTTTTTTGTATTAATGAGTGTACCTGCTTTGGCCTAAATGGAATAATCCTCACTATGTTAATTTCTTCGTCCACATAAAGAGGAAAAATGCACTGAATTTTTTACTTGACTTAGTACTGCCGAATAGCATTAAGAGACGTGCCTTTCAACACAAGGCCCGAGCTGACTAGAGGATGCATGCAACCAATAGCGGTGGATATCATTAATTCAACGCAATTTGCATAATGACTGCAAGGTTGATAAAGTGGCCAACGAAATGGAAGCATTCAAGGCTCTAGAGCACGTCAGGCATAACCATTCCGAGCTAGTGGCTTTAATGACATATGCAATTGCAGTGGTGGCGACAACAGCAACAAAAATATAAACATTAAAAACAATAAAACTGCACGTAAAGATAATAACAATAATACAAAATGGGCCCAATGAAAATAAAAGCACCAAAACAACAACACCAAAAGAAAAAAGAAAAATTCTGGTTAGGGCCACTAAAGCCAACAAAACAAAAGCCAACAAAATATTGCACGTAAATAACTTTTTACAGCAATTCAAATCAATTAAGAGAGTTGCAAACTATGCGCCTAACAAACTGTGGCATAGACTGACTGGAAGTCGTAAGGTTCGCGTTGGCAGTGAAGAGCGCCAAGTGCAACTTCAACAAAACTGCCATTACCATTTCCGAGAATTTAAGCAATTCGAAGAAGACATTTACGGGCGGTGGCAGGATATACTCGTAACTATGGATGTGAATGCAAGGACAAGTAGACAGTAAATGGTTGAGCTTCCCTTGTTTAGTTGAAAATTTGGTGACGGCGAAAGGAAAGGGAAAAGAGCTATCAGTGGAAGTGCGGAATTTTAGCGACAAACCCTAATAAGTGCATCAGATTATGAAGTTTAATGATGGAAAGTTTAAGACACGAAACCATTTCTTGGAAGTTGCCTGAGATATTTCGCAATTTAAAGAGTTGGTAATTGGGGTCAAAAGGAATGTGGAAGAAGGTGGTTTGTTGTTCCTTTCTTGTGGGATATTACATATTTTTCAGTGAGCTCGAAGGATTGCTAGCTTTTACTTATTCTATGCTTCCAAATGAGGTGCTTTAGTGGGTAATTGGAAGACCGATCATGGTGGCTTTTCCGACCTCGTTCCGCAGTTGCTAGGTAACACTAGGCAAAAGAATGCAAGTTCTCTTATTTTCGTAACCTTCAAGCGTTGTTTGTGTCAATTTGACATAGTTTTCATATTGAACAGCTTATGACTTTACTAAAGGGTGGTTAAGTTTTAAGGGCCGGTGTTGATTTTGAATAAAATAAATTTTTTTTAAGAAATCATTATCATTTCTCTGGCCTTATGGCCTTAGACAGCCCTCAAACCACATCAGGGGTAGTGAAGTCCTGTAAATCCAGGCTGAACTATGTCGGCAGACATAACAGCCTGATGCTAACATGGGTCCCGGGACACGTGGGTATCGCGGGTAACGAGACCTCTGACTCCTTAGCTAAGATGGGCTCTGAAGCCAACTTCTTTGGCCCAGAGCCCGCTTTGCCACTCCCCTCTGCGGCCATCACGGCCACGGTTAGCAAATGGGTAACTACTACCCACAAGCGAGCTTGGCAGGCTGAGAGAGGCTGCAGATGGACAAAACTGATGCTACCTGTCATGTCCGATCGACTGTCGCAAACCCTTCTGCAATTATGCATGGAATAAAATATTGGCCAAATGGTCGCCACGGTCTCGGCGGCACACCCCCATCCGATGGTCCAAATTTTCGATGACGCTGAGGCATAATTCAGGTTCTATGCCGTTAATGTGCCGAATTATCTCATCCTTCAGCTCTTGAGTTATTCCTGGCTTATCGACGTACACCTTTTCTTTCAAATAACCCCAAAGAAAGAAGTCCAACGGTGTCAAATCACACGATCTTGGTGGCCAATTGACATCGCCGCGACGTGAGATTATTCGGCCATAAAATTTTTCGCGCAAAAGAGCCATTGTTTCTCTAGCTGTGTGACAAGTGGCACCGTCCTGTTGAAACCGCATATCGTTCACATTCATATCTTCCAATTCGGGCTCTTATGCGGCAATTCTGCTTATTGACGAATCCATTGAGGTGAAAATGTGCCTCATCACTGAAGATGATTTTCTTCACGAAGTGCGCGATATGCAACCTGAATAACTTTAATGCGTTGCTCGATTGTGTACCTTTCCATGGTTCAAATTGAGTTAGTCTGAAATTAAAAAATGTCTAATAAATTGGAGAAATGCGATTGACGTTTAGGTGTGGTTAACATTCAACATCGGCCCTTAAAATTTAACCACCCTTTATTTGTAATCGAAATAAAGTGGGATTTGGGCTCAACGTGAAAATTATTCACGAGGTGTTGATATTAACGTAACTTTTAGTCAGTAGATATTACTGTAAGGCTATACAAAAGAAAGAACAACAAAAAAAAAACAACATCAACTCATTTGTGACAAAAAATTAACAACCCATGAGGCTTAAATTCTTACTTCACTTTGTTTGTTGGTTGCAGATTTTATGCAAAAAAAGTACCGCGAATTGGTCAATGAACACAGAATATTTAATCAACATTCAATTTTATTGTATTGTCTGTAAAGTAGGTCTCTTTCAAAATAGTGCATCGTAAGCTAACAAACTTCGTCACTTATAAAGATAAATAATTGCATTTTTCTAGACAACTTGAATCTTTGGATGGGAATTTAAAGCGAAATTATATTCGTGAGTTTGAATCGTCTTTGAAGAAATATGCCGTTGATTCCACCAGCTCATAGGCCGCACCAAACGGTTGTTTTCAATGAATGTAATGGCTGTTCTTGAATGGCTTCGGGTTGTTCTTCAGCCCTAATATGGCAATTGTGCTTATTGAGGTAGCCATTAGTCCAAAAACAGGCCTCTTCGCTGAACACCATTCGTTGCCCTGAGCACACGATGCCCACTTTTCGCAGAGCTTCAATTTTCGTAAAACAGTTGCACGTTTTGTAAACGTTGTTGAGGCTTACATATTTCCATGATGAAATTTCAATGAATACTGAAAAAATACTTAGTTTGACAGTGGTGACTCGTAATCTGTCCAAAAAACCCTATTGGAAAAAGTACCTCCAATCTGATCACCGTATATAAGGAAATTTTGTAATTTTTTTTTTGTAGTAGCCCAGCAATGAAGAATCGCTTTTATAAGCGCTAATAAAATCGCAAAATATTACCTCTTTAGGATAATACTTTGCGGTGCCCTCAGCATAATCAAATTATGAAAAAATAAATGGAATTTTACGCAGCTAAATAATAAACTTTTATCTTTGCAACATCGTCTTGCTAATTTCCAAAACTGAGGTTCAATAATTCTTCTTGTTAGTACGCAGACAACCAGCAAATCAATTTAAATTTCTCTATAAAGCGTAAAACTCTAGAACATTAGCTGAGCTCACAGTGGCAGGAAGTAAAGTTTCAAAAAAAAGAAAAACCTTAGTATAGCCTATACGAACAAGGAAAGAAAACTGGAAGATCAACAAGGAGCTTAAAAACAAACAAAACTATTGTATAAAGTCGCGTGATTATCCAGCTTTAAAACTTATCAAACTGCTCTGCGAGATGAAGTGTAAAAAAGTGCCAAAGACCTTTTTCAACTTCACGTCGAATCCTTTACGATGGCGTTGAATGCTTCTGAGCTGGTACTTTTGCGGTCACTTGGACGAAATTGCATTGCCTACTGTAGCAGCAGCTGCAGCAAAAGCACACAAAGGCAGTGCGAAAATAAAATGAACATTTCGTTTTTCTTGCTATTTTCTCAAACTTTTTACATTTGTTGTTATTTTCCTTTTTTTTGTTTTCAGTTAAAGTTCGAAATAACCAACTCGTCTGGCAGCAAACAAATCGAAATTAAAATTTCAACACCACAAACTGGCGACACGCCTCACTATTGTGTGCTTTGTCCGAACATTTCTAAGTCGTATTTGTTTTTTTTTTTAGTTTTGTTATTGGTTGACTTTGTGGCATTTAGTACTGAGCTGAACGTGAGCACAATTTGTATTTCGACTTGTTTTGTTTTTTGCTTTGCTTTCATTGAGTAGTTTTCAAGCTTTGCAATTGCCGTTGGGCGAGAGGGAAGTAGTGAGAAAGGAATAAGGAAATATTGTCATCGGAAATATTTGTAAAACAGCGGCGCTTAAGGAAAATACCCAAAATCTGCTTGACAAACGGGATTCAGAGTGATTTAGTATAGGACGAAATAGTCTCATATATATAGAAACATACATACATGCATACATATGTATATGAATATATAAAGGGTGGTTAAGTTTCAAGGGCCGGTGTTGATTTTGAATAAAATACAATTGTTTTAGGAAATTATTGTCATTTCTGTTTATAATAATAATACTAGTATGGCTCAATTACGTATGGAACAAAATATCGGCCAAATGGCTGCCACGGCCTCGGCGCCACACCTTCATCCGATGGTCCAAATTTTCGATGACGCTAAGGCATAATTGAGGTTCTATGCCGTTAATGTGCCGAATTATCTCCTCTTTTAGCTCTTGAATTGTTGCTGGCTTATTGACGTACACCTTTTCTTTCAAGTAACTCCAAAGAAAGAAGTCTAGCGTTTAGGTGTGGTTGACATTCAACATCGGTCATTGAAATTTAACCACCCTTTAGAAACGGTAAGTTGAATACCGTGAAGTTCATTGCATTGAGGCGAGAGTCATTTTGCCCTCGTAATGAATCGATATTTCGGCGCCTTCTTCCACACTTCGCTCTATGAACTTCGGGAACAGTGACAGCTTCCAAGGCGATTTCTTGGTAAACTTTGGCCAATTTTTGTATCCTTTGTTCCCAGAAATGTAAGTCAGTGACTCCGTCCTAGGAGATACCTCAACTAAACTACGACTGAAGCCGATCATTTTGCTTGTTAAGTTTTTCATGGGCAGCAAACATTTTTTTGTATGCATTTATCCATCCTATTTTTGTTTTTAAGCTGTTATCAATAATCGCCCAGTATGTCATTTGAAATTCACAAGCCCCAAGTCACCTTTAATAATTCGTCTCATGGTCTTTTGCGCGGTATTCATCTATCATACCATGATTTCCTACTGGTTTCTGTTCTCGGACCGGATTCCGCTGAATTCTTGATTTGATAGCTTTGATGACTTACCGCGTTCGAACAGTGCGTGGACGGCCCGACCTGTGCGGGGCTTTAGTATCTTCAGTCTCCTCAAACAGTTTTAGGCACCGATACGCGAACATAATTTCAAGAAGTCTTCGCCCCTCTTAGCAAAAATATTTTCATGCGCCTCATTTAAGGTCACACATTTGTAAAATCCATCTACCGAGAAAAAATGGATTTCTTTTTCCCAAAACCGATGTATGCAGTGATGCTGGAAAAGTCGTTTCAGATATTTGAAGACATTATTCTTTACGTCATTTCTGATTAGTTCTATTTTATTAATATTATAACTTTTTGGATAGCCAAAAAGGCCTACTAGTTTTTTTGCAGAATAGTTTCCGTACCCAATATTTTTTGTTGGTGACTTGAAGTAGGAATCAAAATTTGTGCGAAATCGTTCATCTAAAACTTTATGAAGCAGTCATTTTTCACTGTCAGAGTTTGGCTTAAATTTTATTGATGAAATTTATTAATTGACCTTTTAAATAGAAACTGAAAAAATATGACCTTCGAACTCACATTTAAAACAAATGGATGCACAAGCAAAAAAAGGTGTTTTTTTAACAATTAATTTTTAAAGTCGAATATCTCCAAAACGGCTAAGTCATGGGCATCATCTGATCTAACGACTTTCCCGTTAACCCTGCAAGCAGACATACATACACACATATGAACATGCATAGGTATTCAGCATATGAAAAAATCTGTTCCGAAGGGCAGTTAGAGGGTTAGATGCCGTGGTGTGCAGGGTCAGAAATTTCGATGTGCCAGTGTTGGTGTTGGAATTGAAAAACCTATTGACATTTAGAGACAATAATGGTGTCTCTCTACAAATCCATATGCACACAAACAAAAGAAACCAGTCTGACTTGAGCTTAAAAACCACACACATACACACACGCATACACGCAAATGAAGTACAAATTGCTGCAAAGCGTTGCACTTTTTTGTACTTTTTTTTTTTTTTTTACTTTTTTCATTTTTGTTTTTAGTATTTTTGTCACATTTCTCTTGCCTGTACACGCTCGTCCAGCTCCGCCAGCCATCTATCCGTTTATCCTTTCCTCAATTCATTTGTTTGTTTGCATGTTTGCTTGTTTATTTGCTTTGGTCCTTTTCTTCAATTTTCGGCGCTTTTGCCCTCCTTTTTTTGTGCTGCAATTTGTTGAATGCTTTCGTTTTTTTCCCTTGTTCTTTTCGTATGTTCGTGGTTGTCTCCACAGCTTTTATTTTGTCATCTCGTTGCCCGTTTTCTTCACCTTCCCCTTCCCCTTCACATTTACAGTTTTTGGTCATGTACATTTGCCGTTTTTGTTTTGGTTTTGTTGTTGTTTTGTTTTTTCAGGCTACGTAGCGGACTCTGCCAGTTCATCCGCTTTCATTCGCTTGTATTTGTATTTGTATTTGTATTTGTTCATTGTCTCCTTTGTAATATTAAACAAAGCGTGGAACGTGATTGCAATTAAAATTGAAAAGCGTTAAGCGAACTGGACTATTAAGTTGCATACACAATGCGGACAAAGGAGCCTGACACATACACACACGCACTCACACACGTATGTAGTGTGTGTTTACAAACACATGTACATATAAATATTTATTCACAAATAAACCAATATGGGTATTATATTAACAACCAAATATGTATATGTACCCTGCAGGGAAAACGACTAGTGAGAAACTCTAGTGAGAAATGATGAGACTTATATGGTGTTGACCAGAGAAAGTATCAGTTGCCGTAGCATACTTTTTTTGATAGTTCGCAACTAGTACCAAATTTACCAGTTCAGAACTAGTTCACTTTGCATCACTTTTTCACTGGTTCTGAACCAGTGTTAAGTTCACCAGTGTTAAATCAAATGTATGAGAAAAAAAAATGTGAATCAACGCTCGTGTTGCATTTTAGTGAAGGACCTATTTTATAAGCAAAAAACATTTTTTGTATTCCTTATTATTTTTTCTTCAAAAAGTGTACTTTTGAATAATATAAAGTGAGTAGCATAATTATAAGCTTACCACGTATTGACAAGTTTTAACTATATTTAACTTTTTTTAGTTTTAATAAATTTTAACATAATTATTTTTTAAATAGAAAAAAATTATTTCGTTTAAAAAAAAGTCACATAAATCCAAGCTTCTATATTTTTTCTACTCGGCACATCGGTAGTATCAAACAATAATGCTATTGAAATTGACTAACGCAAATTGAAACTGAATTTTCAGAATAATTATGTAATGACGTAATTTTAAATTAGCTATTAGTGAGAGCAGAGAGAAAAGTGTCTAAAGCAAAATAGTTTTTGTGTGCAATAATGAGGGTTAGGTTAGGTGAATGTATGGAAAGTAAGTGCAAAACATGACATTCAGGGCAGTACTGGGGTAAGTTCTACATACGCCGGTGATGCCAATGCATGCATTCCCTTGCACCCTTCCCGGTTTAGTGGTATTATAGCCCTTCCGAAGAGCTTTCCACCAAATCAGGCATCCATGCGTTAAAATTGTGGTGTACATCCCAAGAACGCCCAGTGGCTTGAGTGCCCATTTTTTGCCGAGCATAAATTTGCAAGGGTAGAAAGCTATACTGGCCTTCTTTATCCGATTTTCAATGTGCAGCTTCCAATGGAGTTTGTAGTCAAATATCACTCCAAGACCTAACTTCCAATGAAAGCGAAAGACTGTGGCTGTTTAATTTGGGAAGTCGTTTTGCACTTACTTCCCATAGACTTCCACGTTATTTCCATCGCTGCTCAAAGTGCAATCAGGTTAAACGAGGTTGACATCTGGAGGCAATCTCTCAAGGGACATTGTAGAGTTTTTAGGTTAACACTGCATTTTTCGGAACATTGGACAGAACTCTCTATCCGAAAACTGGAGTTTGAGGATCCTGACAGGACAATTTTTCTTAGTTGGCAGGACTATAACGAACGGAAAATCCTTACCGAACCTGTACCTCTGTCTACACTGACGGTTCCAAAATGGAATCGGCAGTCGGGGTAGGGGTTTTTCTAAGTTCGCTATTTACTTAAAATTTCTAAATACTGCTATTGTTTTTCAGGCAGAAGTCTTTGCGATCCTGCAGGCAAGCAAAATGCTCAGCGAAAGAGATAGCGAGGGAGATATTAAATTTTTTTCCGATAGCCAAGCCACGATCGAGGCTCTGACGAGGTGCAGCTCCAAATTAATCAATCCTATACAGAGGAGATCAAATCTCTTGGGTGTGAAGGTAACATTTTTCTGATCTGTGTTCCAAGACATAGAAACATAGAAGGAAATGAAACTTCTGATGAGCTTGCCCGGAAGGGGTCAACTGAATTGATCTCAGATACCTCCTATCTGGTCATCGGCACTCCCTGACTGTTTCTAATGGGGATATGCATAACTTTTTTCTCAGGAAAGCGCAGAAGAGATCGAGCTCCATTTCTTCATGTGCTATTTAGAAAACCCTTTGGCCCCAGTTCAATAGAGGCAGAACTCAGAAAGTCCTGGGGACTTCCCGCAATTCAGTTTCCAAATTCGTAGCTGTATTTACCGGCCAGTGGACGATCGGATCAGCACGGGGAAAAGCTTGGTTTACCATTTAACCCCCATTACAGAAGCTGTGGGGGTTTTTCAGAGAAGGAGACTGTTGAGACAATTAAGGTCATTGGGTGCTCTTTCCTTCGATAGCTAGGAGCAGAGCACCAAGCTAAATCCCCTCAATCTTCTCTATTACATCAATCGCTATGGCTGGCAGTAGATTTCTGCCAGTTGGAGGTTTCGTCATGGTGTCAAAACGGCGCTTGTGCCAGAGTGGTACTTCAACTATTACACCTACCTATGTTAACGTATGAAATTAATATGTACTGAAGAGGTGGAAATATTTACTAGTAAACAAATAAAAATATTAGTGAAACCTCTTAAATGTAGCCAGCTCAACAACTGACTCGACTTCGCGTTATGCGCTACCCATTGTATGCTCGTAAGCGACATGGGCACAATCTTTGTTGTTTTGACCCAAAAATTTATTCTACTAGTTTAGAGTTTACTTGCAGCTTACTTGCAGGGTATTTATTCTCATAAATGTTGTATGCGAGTACTTGAATTGAATATCATGTGGTAGAAAGACCGCTACATCGTTGAAAATATTAAAGCAACAAATAAATTTTATGTTGATATGCTCACGTTAAACGTCTTTTAAAACAGGCAATTCGAATTTAAAGCTCGACCTCAACTGGATTCCAAAAGCACATATACAATAAATCAGGAGAGCACTTAAAATTGGTTTGAGAGTTTTAAAAATTAAGTATTTAATAAAATGGTAAATGTTAGCCGATGCACCATTTTTTGGTAAGGAATGTGGAGGTCGGACTTTGAGGAGGAAGGGAAGAAGTAAATTTGGTGGCGATTTTCGTGAATTATAATCTTTTTTTTTTTGTTTTTGGGAGCGTTAGTGTTTCTTCTCCAATATATTTATTATATCTTTATGATTCACGTTGCTTTTGCTACAGTTGACGTACAATGTGGGAAGTTTCTACAGCTAGTGGCGAAAATCCAGATTACTACTACCACCGTATGGCTGACTGACATGCAGAGTAGTAGGTTGACCAGACCAGATGAGACCTCTGACTCCTTAGCTAAGATGGGCTCTGAGGCCAACTTCTTTGTCCCAGAGCCCGTTTTGCCACTCCCTTCTGCGGCCATCAAGTCACGGTTAGGAAATGGGTTACTACAACCCACCAGCGAGCTTAGCAGACTGAGAGAGGCTGCAGATGGACTAAACTGATGTTACTTGTCATGTCCGACCGGCTTTCGCAAATCCTCTTTTCACTAAACAGAACAAACTGCAAGAAGCTGTTGAACTGATGATGGACCACTTTCTGTGCTGTGGGCAAAGCACATGGATGTGTCTGACTGCTGTACTTGCTAGCTGTTCCGACAAAAAAAAAGTTATTGAGCAAAATTCGCCGGTAGCGAGTATGGCTATACCTCATAAAACTGGTATAACTCACTAATTTACAAACAAATGTAATTTTAGGTAGCTTCATTCCAGCGCTGTCAGGATATGTTTATTTATACCAGATGCTTCATCTATCCATCTCTTTCTATAGCTGCAAGTAGTGGTGCGGTAGCCGTAATGACATAGCCGTAACCATTACCATAGCCGCAACATTGAGCATGTGCCGATTAGTCATGCCATGAAAATAAACATCTGATATTGAAGTAGAATTAATGACAAGATTTTCATTTTGCCTTAAAATCACGGATAATTTTCCACTAAATCAATTAATTTTTCGTCGTTTATTTCTAATATTCAAATTTTTTCGCAAATATTATATTAAAACAAATGTCAAGTATTCCCCAGCTGCTTACGGTTGCGGGCAAAATCCAAAATCCAATAGATACATACGGCTGCGGTATGGCTAAGGCGTTATGGTGCGGCAGTGATGCCCATACGTTTGATCAGAACAGCTGATTGATATGGTGACGGTTATGGCTAAGATACGGCACCACCAGTTGCAACTTAACGCTTGGCAGAAATGCGAGGCCTAATATTTGCTTCAGAAGGGATGGAGAGTACCATTGCCACAATACTTAATTGCCACTTTATTGTTATTACGAGAGTACCCCGGCTGCCACTGAGTTATTAATAAACAACTTATATTCTAATTTAAACAGAAAGTCTCATTGATTTTTTTTATTTTTGTTTAAATTTTTCCAATTTTTCTTTTCTGGTTTCGTCGATTCCATTCAGGCATTTTTGATGTTGCAGAAAATGTCGATAATGTCGAAAATGCCAATAAAATCACAGAAATAATCGAAGTTGACGTGCACGTTAGCAGTCGTAGCATCGCCCAGGAGCTAAGGATCGACCATAGATTAGATTAGATTAGATTTGTGTGGGGTTGGACAAGTCCAAGCACTCAGTCAGTAGACCATTGTACTACACCCGGATAGATTTCATTAGAAATAATAGAGATAGAAAAGAGATGGATGGTAGTGGATGGTAAGACGGATGAATTAGTTTGAGGCCACTCTTCCATAAATCTCTTGGATTCATTGATGAATTGTAAGAGATCCGGAAGAGAAAGAGTATGAACTTTATCCATACTCGGTATATCACAACCCAATATCCTAAGTCTGATTCTGGAAAATGCAGGACAGCTACAGAGAAAATGCTCTGCAGTGTCGTCATTCTCAAGACAGGATAGACGTATCGGGCTGTCTACGACCCCCATGGTGGCCACATGCTGACCACTTGTACCCTGCCAGTACTCTCAGGTCCTTTCAGTTTTAGCAGAAAGGTTGCTGTTTTCCTTTTTGGTTCTTTCACAAAGCACTTGGCTACTCTTCACGAGTTCAATTCAGACCAACGACCTCTGTGCGTAGACCTCACGAAGTCGTTAATCCATAGTTGAACCGATGCAGAATTGACATCTAGAAAGGATTTAGGGCCTAGTGGCATACTTGCAAAGCCTTCATTAGCCAGTTTATCAGCTAACTCGTTCCCTGTAATAACACAATGTCCAGGCAGCCAACAGTTTGTTGTGTTTTGCAACACTGTTCAGTTTTGTCTTACATTCACCGACTAACTTCGAAGAGCAGTGTGGGTTAGCAAGAGCTGTAAGTGCAGCTTGACTGTCACTTCAAATTCCAATACTGTTGCCCCGCCACTTTTTCTCAATTAGGCAGTACGCCACATTCAAGATGGCAAAGACTTCCGTGGCCATCTGTCCTGTGGCATAGTGGCCATAAAACAAGTTTAAACCATTTGCGAACAAAATTTGCGCAAAAATAATGGATTTCTTTTTCCCTAAATTTTTATATGACAACTCATGACTATCTGACCTAAAAATTGTTTGCTATTAAATTTTACATTTTTTAACCTCCAAAATATATTATACATAAACTTATATATTCGTATTTATATCAATAACACACACAAATGAAAGGCACTGAGGCAATTAATCTGTATAAAACTTACAAAATTTTAATAGCAATTCTCATATTTCAACATCCCTACTAATCACCCACTTACATTCACTTGCATGTAAGGACTTAAGCAGGACGCCATAAAGGCACTACCCACAAGCGCTTTCGCTAACAAAACTTCAGCGCCACTAAATAAGCTCGAATTTCTGCATCACTAACAAGGATTAACACTCACACGCGCATACAGAGAATTTATTAGTCAAAAGACATGTGAGGATGTGTAGGCGGTGGGGCAAATTGCAATAGGGCCCAGAAAATAAACAGATGTACGTCTACACTTTCGCGACTTTTATCGTCTGGCGGCAAATTTTGAGACAGTAGGTGAACATGTGTCATTATCAGGCGAGTGAACGTCTTAAATGCACAAATGAAAATGCTGATGTAGGTACTTTGGAAAAATTTATATAAATAAAGCAATAACAACAAAAGCAATATAATTCATTCCAAATGCTCATTTGTCAAGCGTTAGACCCTTATTTTGAACTTATCTTACAGAAATATATATATATAAATAGGCATAGCAAATGCATTAGGGTGGCTAAAAAAAAATTAAAAGTAAAAGGTAAAAGTGCTTTATTATGAATTTCATAATTTCAGAATTACTTTATATTGAAAAAGGAAATAATTTGTATATTTGAAAACTCACTTATGTTTCGCTAATTTTGTATGAGAATAAGTATTTATTTTTTTGCGATTTGTTGCAACTTATATTTTTCCTCGGACAAAATGATTCAAAAATAATCAAATAAACCAATAATGCAATATTAATAATTAATATGAAAAATCGAGTTAAGAAGGCGCCAATATAGCCTTCTACGCCTGTAAACTTATGTTCGGCAAAAAATGGGGTCTCAAGCCACGTGTCGTACTTTGGATGTATAACTTAGTGGTTCTGCCAATTTTGACATACGGTTGCCTAGTTTGGTGGGGAGCTCTGCAGAAGTGCTACAACAGCACTAAACTAGAGAGAGTGCAGAGAACTGCATGTGTGGGCATCACTAGTGCTTGTAGAACATGTCCCACTGCTGCGCTCAACGTTATTTTGCACTTACTTCCTGTGGATCTGCAGGTTAAATCCATTGCTGCTCACAGTGCTATTAGGTTGAAGGGAGACATTAATATTTTTTCCGATAGTCAAGCTGCGATCAAGGCCCTGTCGTCGCCGTATTGCAGAGACGACTTTGCACTTTCTGTACTTTCCAGTTGAAGATTCACCACTTTGGGTAGACTATTTTTTAATGAGTTGGTAGATTTTGCACTGTAAAAATCAGGCATTATAAAAAGTTTTTGTTGAACTTACATTAGAGCTATGAGTCTGAGTGTGTTCAATAATAGACATCCGCGGCAACCTAATCTAACCTTCCTCCGTAATTTACATTCTGATCTTCGTTTACCAGATCGCCATTCTTCTTTTCAGTCTTAAAATCATCTCTAAGCCACATCATCTTTAGGTAAGATTCGCGGGACTGTGTACGTTTATACCTTTGGATATACGCTTGAATTTCAGCAATTCTTTCTGTTGCACCGCATTTTGCTCAATTTCTCTGCGTATGGTAAAGAAGGAGTGCTTCGAGAGAATGAGATTCAGAGTTGAGAGGAGAAACTATTCCTAGTTTGTTGCGATTGCAGCTTTTCGTTGTCGACATTCGCTCACTTCAGGGGATGCGCGTTCTGTGCTTAAAAAAGGTCTTTTCACGTTAACGAAAGAAGTTTATTAATTTTTATTAAGCTTTTGGAGAGTACATTTGTTTAAAACACAGGAGACCTGAGTTCAATCAGCTTAATTATGATCTTAATCTTAGGTCGAAGACGTAAACTTCGTTAAAAAAACTCCCTCATCCCAAGGTGTGATGCGACCCGTGCCTATTGGGTGGGTTTGGCAGCCGGGGGACTAAATAAGGCTGTCTTCGAACGGAGCCCTCCTGATATCAGGCCGTCTCAGATTGTAACAGTGGCCTTGCCATGGTATGGGGCGCTGCCATGGTCGACCGGACATGGCGACATGCGCAGCTCCCTTGGCGGGGCAGGTGACCGTACGAACCAGATGAAATGCTCAAACAAAAAAATAACAATTCGGATAACGGAAAAACAAACACGAAACAAACGGGCAAAATGACTGGAAAACATACGGACGCATCGACAGCACGGATTGATAAAAAAACGAACAAGCGGACAAAACTACAGGACAAGCAAACAGATAGACCAGAGAAAGGGACAGACGCACTTAAAATACAGTCAGACAAATGGACAAGACATATGTGCACGGACGAACTGAGGATGACTGGGTCACCCTCAGAGGATGAGCTCTTGGCTTTCAACCAAGAAACAGTTGAGGGCAAAGTTGCAGGCCACACTACGCCAACAACCATAAATCAACCAACAACATCTGCTAAAGCCATGGGGCAAAAGCGAGGTAATAACGGCCTTTGGAGGTATAAACTTTACCAGAGGTCTCTCGCTATCCTTGGCAGGATTCGAAAAAACGAGGCCGAAGGTAAAGTTCATCCCAAAGATGAGACCGACAAGGCAAGATGTCAAAAGGTGGCTGACGAATACTTGGCATTCCAAGCCAACAACAAGACAGATGCCAAACAACGAAACCGCTCGCATGACGAAACTGCGAAGGTAACAATGAAGCACAAGATATCGGAGCAGGGTGCAGCTGCCTTCAAACCTACCAAGCGATTTAGTGAGGTGGCACGTGATCATCTTCAAACGGCATTGGTAGAGGAAACCTCTAACAGCGGAAAATCAGTGCTTTATTTATCAGATATTGAGGCACGATTGTCTCGCATAGTCGTTGACCATGTCATGGCAAACCCGGAGGGCCTAATACCAGGTTTCGACTCGGTGGAGGTAGTCCGCGGTTACCGTGTCATTAAATGCGATGACCAATTCTCACTGCATTCTCTGACAAAGGTGATTGGCAAAATCCAGAACAGCTGGGAAGGCTTGAAACTCAAGCTGATTCCGGCTAGCGAGATTCCACAAAGGCCGAGGGCTCGCATCTGGGTACCAAACATGGAGCTTGAAGCCAATCAATTAATCCCCTACCTTCAGACGCATACTCGCTCGGTGCCGTTGACCGATTGGTCGATCATCAAAGCGGTGACTGCGCAAAGGCACAGCATGTATTTCCTCCTTCTAATTACAGAAGAGAGTCTGGGACCACTGGAGAAAGGGGTAAACAAACTTCGGTTTGGCATTAAGAAGGCCCAGCTGAAGATATTCCGTTCTGCGAACCCGGAAGAGGAGCATGCAGCTAGATGACACCGAGTCCGAAAAAGGAAACCAATAAACATGGGTTTAAAGGTTGTCCAAATTAATCTGCAGCATTCACAGAATGCAACGGACAACCTAACCGTTCTCCTGGCGGATGAGGACGTGGACATCGCATTAATTCAGGAACTGCGGAGTACCGAGGTGAAAGGGTTCACTGGGAAAAACTACAATATCTAATATAAACGGATAGAAGGTAATCTCAGAACATGTATTGTAGCTAAGAAATACTTAAAAACATTTTTAGTTCCACTATATAGTTCACAGGATGTGACGGTTGTTGAGCTTCTCGAACAAATGTCTGGCTTAGACGTCAACAACCTAATAAGGTTCTTAAACCGCACAGACTGGATATAGTCATGTTGTAAATAACCGTTAAACAAGTTGCTAACGAGGATGTGGCAATAAAATGGTGCGGAAGCGTTAGTTGGATTCTGTATGAATCACCACTCTAACCAATCAACCAACAGGTTTTCGTTCTTACCTCTTCCTATACATTTCTCAGTTAGTGGCTGTGACTGAAGGGACTTGTCTTTAACTCTATTAATAGTCTATAAATCGTTTGCTGATGAATGTATGATTAAATATTCCATTGGAAGTCAGCCTAGCTCCCACACTCACAAATTCTCTCTTCGAAAAAGGAGGTGAGAAAAAAGAAATAGGGAATACTATTTGGTCCACCGAATTGAGCAGTATTTATGAAAAAATATTTTGTTATACTATATACATGAGTATTTATGATTTCTTGCAGCTATACTCCAATCGCTAGTTTTTGCCACCTCCACACGTTGGGGTGAAATGCTGCTATGGCGCAGTCTCGAACAAAAGTTAACAACTAAAGCAATTGTATTAAAAACTACAACAAAGGCAATTTATTTTTGGCTAAAATCTTGCTCAAAAAATGAATAATATAAGAGATGCTTAGATGCGTTAATATATGTGTACGAGTATGTGTAATGTGTGGGTATGTGCGGTGTATTGTCTTATGTGGAGTTATAGCAAAACTTTTCTGTGGGTAAAAGTTTGGCGGCCAATGCAGATAGGCTAACGTGCGTCAAGCGACTGGGACTAGTATGGGAATGTAAGTATAAGGGAGAGAGGAGGGGAATAAATGAAAAATAAATGGTGATATATGTACATTAAGGATTGTAGTAGGGCAGCAAAGATGTAGTAGGGCAGCAAGCAAAGCAAAGCCAAAGACAGAGGCAAGGCATCGGGGTGGCCAGCAAGTGTCGACTGCGCTAGATGAAGTTATTATTGAGAATTAGCAAAAGTTTTGGCGTAATACACGAGTATGTAGGTATGTAAATACGAGTGTATGAATACTACCAAGTAAAGCGGTCGCTTTAGCGAGTGGGTTGGTGCGTGCCTAGCAGTCGGCGCGATCAACGTTCGACACCCACTGGGGATATGAAACAGCAAATGATAGCAAATATTTTTGAACTTCCAATCTGCACCTTTAGCAATGACAATCCTCAAAGTGAATTTTTGCGCGGCTCATAAACTCCATCTGCCCTTCGTAGGTGGCGTAAAGCTGTCAGGCCTTCCTCCATTCATCCATCCTAGAAGAAGATGCGCGCACCACACATTCGAGAAGGAACTTGGCCAATCATTTAACGGAGCACATATGAGCCAATTACGTATGCATGTGTGTGTGCATTGTTTGTATGTGTGCGAGTGTGAATTCATACGTGTTTGTGTGCCGACAAAGCGGTGAAGGCAAACCAGTGTTTATAAAAGCTGCCACAACTTAGAATATATACGTAAATAATTGTCTGAAACTTCGGAAACTTTGGCGATTTGTTAAATAACTTCGATTCATAAGACGAAAAAGGACTTACTACAAAATGCTACGTTAAGCTTTATGGCTTTAAAATTTGAACTACGAAAAAGCGTATTTATGTATGTCAGCGTACCCAACTTTACTTCTAAGTAAATATTAATTGCCTTGGCTATTGTTGGTTATTTAATGTTAGGTTTTTAGTGTTTCGCTTTAAAGGCAGTCATGAGGGTGAAGGAAATTATTTTTCATGAATTTTGTTTGGAACGACATTTAAAAATATTAAAGTACAAATTCATATGCATGTTGTTGTATGTAACTTTAACTTTGTTTTGGTATTCAAATTTTTGAATAAGGAAATTTAAAGTTGCTGTAGGCGATATCTCTGGATTGGTTCAACTAAAATCGGATAAAAAAATTAAAGATATTTCGCTGATAAGTGATAAAATGCAGTATTTAATCGAAAAAGTTAAAAAAATTGTAATTCTTAATAAAACTACGGCTGCTAAAATACTCTTTTTTTATGAAAATATTAGCCTTTTATTGCTTATTAAAGGGATAATATTTATCGCTAGGAAAATTCAGTCTATTATTTACTAAAAAAATATTTTGCTCCATAAAATATTAGAAACAATTTTAGACAATCAATTTAGCCATTTCCGAGGAATTTTACTCCGCGACTTTAAAAACAAAGTTTAGAGTAAAGCGCTATCAAAAGCTTTCAAAAGCACTGAGAAGAAATCATTACAAATAAGTGAGCAACTTCGGAAATATTATATTTGTGGAATAAACAAGAAATTTTCAGAATTATCGACTTTTGAAAACATTGTAATATGGAATCTTTTGTGGAATATCTGAGCTTGAACTTCACCTCCCAATTACGAGCTTAATTCGAATTAAAGCAATAACAATAAATTTTTACAGCGCTTACTGGCAGTACCTTTACAAACCTTTTAAGACCTTCGCCTCATTTGAAATGGTGGTTTTTGGGAGTTTATTTTAAAGCGTGTAAAACGGAAAGGAATTTTTTGTTTTTGTTGTGATTTTTTTTATTTTATGATCCATTGTTAAGAAATAAAAATTTTGTTTTAGCCATGCGAGGTTCGTTCAAAAAGTTGTCAGCCTTCAAAATATGGTCTTCACATGGACAATGGACACAGATATAGTCCGTTCGGTGAAACCGAATTTGATGAAATAAATTTTCAGGGAGGACGTAGAATTAATGTCGTTATCATGATATTTACGATCATTTGGGGGAAAAATTTGTTAGTATTTTTTCGCACCTTTAAAGTCAAAATAAAGTCAAAAAACGGGGTTTCATCCTTGAACGTTGTAAGATCATATACTATAATATGTTAAGAGCGACCCTAATGTATATGTAAGATTATATACTATGTTAAGTACAACCTTAATTCTCCACTATGTTTATCCGTTATCACTTTCCAATATTATACTGGAACCTTATGCTATTTTTGTTATTACATTTAATAAATCGTGAACCGCCTAACGTTAAACAACGTGTCTTTTGACTTCGTCAAACAGAGCTTAATAGCTAACAAACATCCACCATTTTTTAAATTGGTTTTTGTTTTTTTAAGATCGTACCGACATTCATATTGAACAAGAACTTTTTGCCCTTTTGATTTTAGACACCTGTGAGTCCCGGCATCCGTGTAGCCAGCGGCAAAAAACTTTTTTTGGAAGACCTTTTTTTTAAGGGTAACAACTTTTGGAACGCACTTCGTATGGCCAAAAAAAATTTAGTTTTTTAACAATGGATTAAAAAATTACTGAAAACAAAAATAAAAAATCTTTTTTCGTTTCCGTTTTACACGCTTTTAAAGAAATGCCCAAAAAACACCATTTCAAATGAGGCGAAGGCCTTAAAATCGTTTCGCTTTTCAGCCTTTTCCTTGACTTGAGACCACGTCGGGTTTAGCCCGGTCTATGTCTACATGAACTTCGCGGTCGTCCACTCCTGCGCGTTCCGTTTGAAATCCAATCGAGGACCACTTTACTGATTGCGGAACCAAGTTTTCATAGTGAATGGCCGTAGATTCTATAGTGTAGAGGACGAGTTTCCAGATACGTCGGTTGTTGTTTACTGCAGCTGAGCAATTCTTGTTTTAAAGCCCAAGTACATAACTTGCCACCATATATGAAGTAAGACTCTAAGATATCGTTTGACGAACATGGATTTAAGCGGCCGGCGTTTCCGAAGGGTTGGTGCCTAGGTTCAAATCTCCGTCTGTAAACATCAAATAATAGAAAGTTTTTTCTAATAGCGACAGCTCTTCCGCAGGCTATGACATACCTCCGAGTGTATTTCAGCCATGAAAAAGCTCTTCAAAGAAACCATTTGCCATTCGGAGTCGGCTTAAAACTGTAAGGCCCTTCATTTGTAGAAAAACATCAAGACGCATACCATACATTGGAGGAAGAGCTTGGCCAAAATCCCAAAAAAGTTTTAAGCGCCGATTATATATACTTTTTTACAGAATAAAAAAATGCATACACTAAGTCTTTGATCTTATTGATATTGAGATGATCTTTAATAGAAGCATCTTAGAGCCCCTAATCGAAGATTAAGAAAGTTTTAGAACGCCAGCGTAAAGCAAATATCTAGACAACGAAGACCAGTTGCCAAGATCATTAATAAAAAGAACAAAGATTAGAGGTTCAAAGATATCTCCCTGAAGTACGCCAGGTGATACAATAAAAGCAATAGAAAAAACGCTCTCGAGTGAGACCACACAGCACCTATTACTTAAATAGGAACTCAGTCTCTTCAAAAATATAGAGTGCAAACCAAGCATGACTAGCTTGCGCAAAATAATGTAACGTATTCTTTGTCGAATGCTTTAGAAAAATCAGTGTAAATATAATCAATACCTGGAGTGTCAGGAGTCCTGATGAAAACGTGTCAGTGCTGTATTCGTTAAAGACCGCTCGGTTGGTAAGCGTGGACCGTCCAGCGACAAAGCTGTGCTGATGCGGTGAGATTAAAGACTGAACGCGAAATAAATTGTTTCTTTCACTTTGCTCTCGAACACTTTAGAAATTGTAGGTTCTAAGCTGTAAGATTGGCCTATAGTTAGTAACATAATTCTTTTTGCCACTTTTGAAAATTAATGTTAATTACCAGGTATTCAAATATACAGCTGCTCCTAATGATGTGGTGAGAATAAATTTCAGCAGTGATATTAGCTCTGAACTTTGTTTTACAAAGACCATCAAAGTGTGTACAGAGTTCAGTCTGTGTAGAGAGTTTTAAAGTAATATATCATCAGAGATAAGACTGTTTCTTTTAGTCCTGTCCACTCCTCTCGGGAGCATAGGACCTCGATAAGACTCTTCTATCGTACACGGTGCTGTGCTGTTGTTTGTGCACTGTCACATGATATGTCGGCATTTGCTAGTACGCTCAGTATCGACCTTCTCCAAGTGTTTTTTGGTCCACCCCGACCTCTGCTCCCTTGCGGGTTCCAGTCCAGTGCCATTCTCGTGATGCTATCTGGTGGTTTTCTCAATGTGTGACCTATCCAACGCCACTTTCTGCGTTTGATTTGCCTAAGGATGGGTTCCTCGTTGGTTAATGTCCACAGTGCGTCGTTATTGATGGTGTTTGGCCAGAATATTCTGCACATGATGCGGAGGCATTTGTTGATGAAGGATTGTAGTCTCTGTGTGCCCGCAGTATGGGGAAGTTCGCAAATCACTAAACTACGAGATGGACTTAAGTGTTGGTTATTGTGAAAAGAAAAGTGCAAGGGTATTTAATCTCGTCATTAGGAAAATTCGACTTGAAAAAATCGGCAAATAAATTGGCAACTCTGAGATAGGAAGTTTTCACCCAACGAACCGTCGACGCTGGACTTGGTTGATCTAATGTAGTGCCCAGAAAGTTTTCGTATGGGATATTATGTTCGATTTTACACTAAAGAATTCGGCTTCTATGAAAAACTTATTTTAGCAGTTGATTTTTTTTTATCCGAAACTTGAATTCAATAGCTTGACTTGAGCTCGCCTATTTCAATTTGGAACGAAACTCTTTTATATGCATTAAATTCAGGGATTTTACTTCATACAATAATACAGGGTGACAGAAAATAAGTGTATACAACATATTTTAATAAAAAAATGTATCATTGATAGTAGCTCAAAACAAATTTTGAAATTTTAACAGACAATGTTTGAGTAACATTATATTCAGCCAGTTTCTAAGTGGCCACCTTTACCACGAATACGCAAACTCAAACGTTTCAAAAAATTTCGGGCTATAGGCCGTAGTTCGTCTATCGTTATGCGATCCCACTCTCGACGCAACGCTTGCTTCAGGGACTCCAAAGTTTTGTGGCGTTTTGCACAGGCCCTTGCTTCCAAAATCGGCCATACGTTGTAATCTAGCAGATTCAGATCCGGTGAATAGGGTGGCCATTCTTAGGAAGTAATGAAAGAGGGGAAATGGGCTTAGGACCACTCTTGGGTTGTTTTTGCACTGTGGGCTGGATTTTGACGACGTTCAACAATGGGCGAAGGTCCAGGGCTTCTGTATACCAATTTCTGTCGTTTTGATGATTCTGAACTTGTTCAACGGTAAACAGCTTCTCATTCGTAAGTACGATTTTTTCCAGCCGGTACTTGTGGCCCGACGTTGGAGCGAGCGACATCTTTCGAGTCTTATTATCTTGTTTTCGTCCGTGAGCAGCTGGCATTTGTGTAGTTTATAAGGCTTAAGTCCAAGTTAATTTGTTGCTATAAGGCGAACTGATTCACGATTGATGCCTGTCTCACGAGCAATTTTCCTCATCGAGACCATAGAATTTCATTGAACTCTTTTTTTGATGATTTTTCGGTTGTTGGAAGTGTTAACAGTTCGTTTTCTTCGTTCTCTAGGACGGTCACCTTCATTACCAAGCTCCTTAAATCGTTTGATTGCACGAGAAACCAATAAACTTGCAATTCCAAGCTTCCGTGCTATCTCGCAGTTGCGTGCTCCTAGCTGATGCAGGGCTATAATAGCTGACATCGTAACACAAAGTATTTAAAAAGAGCTGGATCAGAAACGAATAGTTTTTTTGTACTTCAGAATACACACAACAATCACAAAATAAGAGCATTCGCTAAACAAATTTTACATGCATCTAATTGCACAGAGAAGTTTGTATATAGTTATTTTTTGTCACCCTGTATAAGTGCAATTCACCAAAATAAAGGGCTCTGATAGTGCATATGGGCAAGGCTTCACTGAGCTAATCTTATACGGCCCCTCAAAATACATAAATTTCCGAAGCTTTTCTATGTATCGGTTTTAATACTAAATTTTGTTTTTTAAATAAATTCCTACTCATCCTACAACAATTCCCTGCTCGTCCGTTTCAATGTAACAGCATTCAGTATCGTGAATTTTTAGACTAAATAAAACTTCTTTGGTGTAAAAATGTAAGGTGCTTTAAAAATTGATTTCCAGTGTTTGTAAACTCTGCATGAGCGTGTCAACATTTCCTTCTTTTTATATATTAGAGTATTATAAATATGGTCTTTTTTGCCATCGTCTGTGGCACTTTTTAGCCGCTTACCTTTTCGCTTTGTCTATACCTTTTTGTTGTAGCTGGCTTGTGTTTACCCGCCTTCACTCTTGTTTCTTTCATTTCATTAGTTATACCTGCTGTTGTTGTTTATTTTAGTTCACTTTTGTTGCTACAATTTTAATTAATAGCCTTAAGCTACATATTTTGGCCTCTTGCCGAGTGAAGCGACTAACTGTGCGATTGCCGCATTTCATTCTGCCCTGCTCCAAATTTAACTTTACTTATTTGAAGGTTTTAAAGAAGCGCAGCGAATTATTATTATCAGCACTATAGTCATTCATATTGTGCTCACATATATATCTACACACAGTGGCGATCAAAATAATAAAGGCATGGCACTATTTATTTTTGGAAGTTTTTTATTTATTGTTCATTTAAATTTTTGTAAATTCTTTTTGTTATTTGTTTTAATAAAAGTATAGTTTATACTACAAAAAAAAACCGTATAACTCATAGTTTAAAATTTTTTACAAAATATAAAAAAAAAAAATACCAGTCTAACGGTTAGACGGGATAGAAGTGAAACCTTCCGTAAAACAAACTGAGAGAGAATAAGACGAAAGCAGCATTAGGAGCGGGATAATTATAGGTTCATTATAATATTGCTATAAAGTTCATATTTTATTTTCTTCATTTTATTATTATTCATCCTCAATGTTTTCAATTTCAACAAATGATACGAGTGGCTTATGATAGATAAAATATGATACAAATGCTTTGGTTTCGATGTTGTCAAAAAAAATACCCAAACGGACCGAAGAAACAGACTTACAAATTTCTTCCATTTTCGTCTACTTGTATTCATATAAAAATTTATGTCTCTTCCCACCAAAGCTAAATGTATTAGTATATTTCTTCTTGTATTTATTCAATAATTTGGGCCGAAATACCGGCGGTACTGCAATATCGGGCCAACCCGTGGCAGAGGTGGAGCAAGCCCATAAAACACTCCGCCCATTTCCAAAAATCAGTTTAACATTTGTTGTCCCCCGATGGAGGATCTATCAGATGTTAGGCTGATAAGAACAGATACTACACTTGATCTTAGCCATAAGGCCGAGAAGCGATAACCATACACAACCAACAAACTACCTTGTCAATACATTTTCTAATAAACCTTTTGAGAATTACACGCTCACAAAAATTAATGAACGAAATATTTATACCGATTCACTTAAACTGACTTTCAGTATCTAAACCAAAAATAGAAAAGCCAAAAAACTGTTTTCAATAAATAATCAGAAATGTCCTACAATGCAAATTTAAAAAAAAAAATTTTTTCCTTGTGATTCGAACCAAGAATTTTGGATCGGAAGTTCACATTGCTAGCCGCTCGGCTATCGCGCCATACTGTCGGCGCTGGCCTAAAAGTTATTTAGTTCGTCGCTACGTTTATATGTAATATTCGTAGCCAAGATGGTCGCTTTTTCGTTTCACTTTTTCTCAAATCACTCCCAACGATTCTAAAGAAGTTTTCACTTCAAAAATAAAAAATGTTCATAAAAATTTCAAACTAAAAAGTTCATAAAAATTTCAAGCTAAAAATTTTTTCGAAAAAGTACAGATATGCTTGTGCAAAAGAAGAATGCAAAATAGGAATTTGGTCACTCTCTTTCCATCTAAGAAAGAATGGAACAAGGGATTACCTCTAAACAACTTCGACACTACAGTCTATACGGATATCAGTAAAATGGATTGCCGTGTTGGAGCTGGTATATATTCTCATAGACTTAAAATTGAGAAATCTGTGCGTCTCCCTAATACCAGTAGTGTCTTCCAGGTGGAAGTATTGGCAATTGAGGAAGCCTGTAGGCTACTAATAACAGATTTTTCTTTTAAGGGCAGTATCGCTATTCTTTCGGATAGCCAAGCTGCAATCCAGGCACTGGCTTCGGCTACTACAACCTCTAAAGTGGTGGAACAAAGCAGAAATAGGCGCACCACCTTGAGTGAAAACCATAAAGTTACTTTAATCGGGGTTCCGGGACATGGGAACATTGAACGTAACGAAAAAGTAGATGACCTGGCAAGAGGGGGATCTGCCATAAATAACGCTCTTGCAGAATCGGTATTCGCACCATTGGGTGCAGTCAAGAGTACAATTTCCCAAAAAGACCTCCGAATCGCGTATTGTAGGTGGAAAGACCAGACGAAAGGCAAAATTAGCATAAAGTTATGGCCCACCTACAACCTCAAGCAATCACTGGCATTAATAAAAATGAAACGACGGGACGCCTGGCGACTAACGGCAGTCATAACTGGCTTTTGGTCTGTGGGAGAACAAGCAGCCAAAATGGGCATCCCTCACCACACATACTGTCACAGTTGTAAGCAACCGGAGAAAAAGGAAGTAATCTTCCATTTCCACTGTGAATGCCCTGCGCTATGGAAGGACAGAATGTTAACCCTGGAGCAACGGCTGTTCGAGAATCTCGAACAACTGTCTGGCGTAGACGTCAAGCACCTAATAAGGTTCTTAGACCGCACAGACTGGATATAGTCTTGCTGTAAATAACGGTTAAACAAGTTGGTAACGAGGATGTGGCAACAAAATGATGCGGAATCACTAGTTGGATACTGGAAGAATCACCACTTTAACCAACCAAACAACAGGTATGCAATTTTTTAGTATAACAAAATACTAATATTCAGTAGCTCAAAAATCGCGCTAAGTTTCCTAAAATTATTTTTGTTGTTGGTGTTGCGCTTTACTAGCGAAAAAGGCATCGAAAATTAACGCAAATTCTTAGCGACTCTATGTCTGCAGCCGCCATAGCTGAATGGGTGTGTGCTGCAAAGTCCGGATTCAAATAGGAGGAGAAACCTGGTTAACCTTCCAACAGAGGATGTACACACAAATTCTTTACTGACGCGATAACCGCTTAAGTGATTTTGGTCGAGTTTAACAAATCGCGCCAGTCGTTTCTTTATCGGGCTAACCGGCGCCAGTTGGACACACCAAGTGAAGCCAAGTCTTTCTCCATCTGTTCTTTCCAACGCAGAGGAGGCTTTCCTGTTTCTCTGCTACCACCTACATATATTCACATATTCATACTTTCTGTCGCACTGTCATTATTTTGATCGCAACTGTATATGTACCTAAAAGATTTTAGCTTTCACTCCAGCTCCGTGTGAATATTCGCTGTAAAGGTATTCAAGCTAGTCGCAAATATCAAATCCTACCTACATTTCATGGTAAGAAGTCAGACCGTGTTGAAAGACACCAACTGCGGAAGCCAAAATTCATGTAGAAGTGCTGCACCTACATACTTGTATATCTACTTATACATACGCACGTGTATGTATACAAATTTATTACACCCGAAGATATCTTCACAGCTCCACCCGCATAGCTTCATTGTTTATTACGTCTTTGAATAATGTTGTGGTTGTTATTGTTGTTGTTATGTCTGTTGTTCTTTTGAATTTGCCTTTTGTTCTGTCTCCCACATTGTCCTTAACGAGTGGCATTATTATTTGTTATTTTCGTGTTTCGTTGTTTGCTTGTGTAAATAAACATAAATTGACAAAATTTTGCGTCCTCTCACACGCCCCACTGTGATTATGACTTTTACAAATTAAACATTTTAATGAGCACCTGCAAATAAATAAATAAATTTGGGGCTTGTGAACATAAATGCGAAAATCTTTGTTTACTCGTGAAGATATGCTTGGCATGACTTTTGGTGGAAAAGCGGTTGGAATTGACGCTGCTGAAATTTAAAGTGTTGTTGGAGATCTAAAGACGGGAATAGTTTTACGAAACCACTTAAGTACATCTGCAGTGCAATTCGCTAACATATTTTAACGATATTCGCATTGTTAACTTTCTCTAACCACAAGTTTAACGATTTTGCTATTATATAACCCATTTCATAATGAAAATCAATAAGACAAAATCAACTGTTTGGCTAATAATATTTGGCCTTTTAGATTTATCGTTTGGCGAGGAGGTAGTGAGCCCTCAATCTTTGGGTCGACGTTTGCACAGGTGGTGTATAGTCCTTCCCATTTGTCTACAGAGGAGTTCTATTCTGGTTAACTCACGACTTGGATGAGGACCTAATTTCTCAGATTGACAGTCAACAACCAGAATAGCAGCGATTTCGACTGAAAAACAGCAAAATCTTATATCTTCTAGTTTTTTCTTCTTATTAATTGGCGCGATAGCCGCTTACGCGATTTTGGCCGAGTTTAACAAAGCGTGCTAGTCGTTTCTTTCTCGTGCTAACCGGCGCCAGTTGGACACACCAAGTAAGCCAAGTCCTTCTCCGCCTGATCTTTCCAACGCAAAGGAGGCCTTCCCTTTCTCTGCTACCACCAGCTGGTACCGCATCAAATACTTTCAGAGCCGGAGCGTTTGTATCCATTCGGAGGACATGACCCAACCAACTATGTCTATGTCGTTGTAAAGCTCATACAGCTCATCGTTCCATCGCCTCCGATATTCGCCGTTGCCAACGTGCAAAGGTCCAAAAATCTTACGCAGAATTTTTCTCTCAAACACTCCAAGCGTCACTTCATCGGATGTTGTCATCGTCCACGCTTCTACGCCATACGTTAGGACGGGTACTAACACTCTACAGTTTTGTTCGTCGAGAGAGGACTTAACTACTCATTTGCCTACTTAGTCCAAAGTAGTAATTGAGAGCGGTTAAATTCTGCGTCTCGTACGATCCTCTGCAACAACAGGTTAAAGAAGTCACACAACAGCAAGTCACCCTGTTCTGAATGGGAGTCACGCACAAAACCATTCGGTTACGGCGATCGCGTTCAGTTTAGTTCTATTGTGTCACAGTGCACTACGACCTCTGATGTGGTCCATTTGGCTTGACCGCGAGCCTATAATTGAAGGCTTCTTTTGAATGGGAACACTTTCTCGTGCTATTTGTTCCATACCGACAATAGATTTAGAGTCACACAACCTAGGCGAGTGAGCCCCCGTCTTGAGAGCGCTGCCCATTCCCAGTAAATGTACTCTGGGGTTTCATAGCCCAGCTTGCAAAAACAACACACGCTTGATTATACAAATCCTAGTTTTCCGAAATGATAACGAAGATTACAATGTTCCGTATAGTAGCCAGTGACAGCTCTTAAGGTCTTTCCATCCAGATTTAAGAATTTACTTGATGCTCCTCTGAAAGGAAGGATTCTTTGTCTTGCCTGCCCTTATCCTATCTTCTTTTAATCTTAATCGTTGATAATTTCCTTCATTTGGGCTTTGGTAAGCTCGCAGAAGAGTTCAGGACAATTAATCAATTAATCAAGCAATCAAGTATTACTTTCCCTTATGGAAGGAGAAAATGTCAACCCTTGGCAAACCTCTGTTCCAGGGTGTCGAACAACTGTATGCTTAAACGTTAACAACCTTATAATAAGGTTCTCAAACCACACAGACCGGTTAGCGTCATGCTGTAAATAACCATTAAACAAGTCGGTAGTGAAGATGTGGCAACAAAAGCGAAGCGCTAGTTGCATTCTGGATGAATCACCACTTTAACGAACCCACCAACCAACCACTTTTAAAGACTCACATCTTTCCTGCTGTAGTGTGTGATACAACAGATTGAACGACGCTAACTTCCGTTGAGGTGACACTTCGTTTGTTCAAGAGGAATATTCTGGAACGGATTTCTAGTCTTTGAACAATCTCGACCGCAGGCGATTTAATTTAGTGATGTAAGCTGAACAGCGAGATTAACATAGCTCAATTAATTAACATTCCTAGGATCCGCTGGCAGGGCTATGTCATTCGAAGAGATTCAAATGCTGCTGGATAAGGTCAAGAAAAGATCAAGCGGAGAAGAACTTTGCTTCACTTGGTGTTTCTAAACGCACCTGTTGGCTCGAGAAAGAAATGCGTGGTGCGTTGTTGTCTTATTTTCTTGGTTGCTGTGCAAATGAAGAAGAAAAATAATAACTAGATACTTCAATTAAATACCAGATTTTTCAGGTAGGCCTAGTCGAAGTCTGAGATAAGTATTTATATGAAGTCAACAGCTTGCTACTTTCCACCTTTCACTAAAACTTAGCCCTGCGAGAGCATGCCAACTAAATAGAAAGGGCCGAGATGATTCCACCTAATTCTCCATAAAGCTGACTCAAAAAGGACTAGAGGTAGTTCCAAGTCTCACAGCATGCATACCTTGCGGATAGTGTCCTGTGCGAATACCCACGAAATTCGAGAGCTGAGTTTTGGTCCACCTCAGAAGATCCCTCGAATGCTTCCGATCTACATGTAGTCAGAAGGATTTCGCGACCTTACAAGTTTGTGTACTTGCCCAGGGCTGGCTGAATTGGCGCGAAGCTCATCTTTCCCGGAGCAGACCGTAGGTGATCAAAGGGATTCCAATCCTCTCTTGCTCACTTATCTGGCCTGATCGTCCGCCTTACAGTTTCCCGCAATGTCGTTGTGACCAGCAATCGAGATAAGCCTTGTGTGAAAGAATTCGGATGCAATCGAAAGTGAATCGAGGGCACTAATTGCCGCTTGGCGGTTTTTTGATTGTAGCTATCTCTGCTTAGAGTTGAGTTTGAGTTTAAGTTTGAGCTTAATGGGGAGCTCTTCGTAGAATACTTCCCCACCAACCTTTCCTTCCATGGACTATGCGAGGGTGTACATCAGACCGTCTGAACCCATAGTTTGTAATATTTGCCATTATTCTAAAATTTGTTGTAAATTAGCATATAACGTCGCATTGGGTTCTTACCGCAGGTACCCAACCAAGATAGGTCGTACTTTATATAAAATGCCGTAAGGGGACCATCCTTAGATTTGACTTAATCCAAGTTACATTCTTGAGATCCTTAGTAGATATCGTCGTACCGAAATTGAAATTGAAATTTGAAAAGGTCGAGCTAAGGAGCACCAGGAGATTTGGTGGCTCCTAAAATACTGAACCTACAAAGCCCATTGTATTTAAAGCTCTGGATAGGGGGTGGATAGTCAAGGAGGGAAGGAGACAAGTATCAGAGAAAGAGATATGAAAGAATAGAGACAGATATAGACATAGTTAGTCCTGTGAGAATTTTCCAGATTCTTTGGCAAATCTGTAAATATCCTCCAGTTTTAGAGAACGAATATTACTCATTCTCATGACATCGGAACCCAAACCTCGTAGCCGTGCTCTAGCAAAGGCAGGACACTCACAGAGAAAGTGCTCAGTGCTATCCGCCTCCTCCAAGCATGACAGGCACACTGGGTCCTCAATGATTCCAATGGTGGTCATATGCTGACTCCATGGGTTGTGTACTGTAATGATGCCGACCATCAACCGAATATCTTTCCTTCCAAGTTTTAGTAGAAAGTTTGACAGTTTTCTGTTCGGACTTGTCACAAAAGGCTTTGCAGTTCTGCAGCGTTCTAGACCGAACCATCGCTCCTAATGCAGATTGCCTACATAATCGCTGATCCAATTCATGATTCCTGCGGAACTGATTCCGATTATTGGCTCTGGCCCCTGTGGGGTCACCGCTGATCTACGGTTGGCCAATTCGTCGGCAATTTCGTTTCCTTGAACACCGGAGTATCCCGGAACCCACATAAGTACAAGCCTGTTTTGTCTTGCGACAGAATTAAGCTTCTACTTACATTCTTGAACAATCTTCGAGGTTTGCTTTGCGTTCTCCAGGGCCTTCGGTGCAGCCTGACTATCACTGAAAACTCCAATCTGTTTCCCGCTCCATCTCCTCTTCATTATCCATTCGGCTACTTTCAGGATGGCAAAAACTTCTGTTTGGAAAACAGTTGCCATTTCCCCCATAGCATAGTGACTCTTATTACTACCGTTTAAGTTCCATCCGGCTCCAGACCCTATTACATTCTTGGACCCTCGTCGTACCGAACTTCTCAGTCTAACCTCAGTGGCGCTCAGTTAATTACAGACCTGACTTTTGTTCGACAAACACTTCATTCGCATAATTTGAGGTTATGGTGTTTCCTCAACAATTTCCTACGAAATTTACTGCCCTTCTTAAATGCGGCAACTTGAAATGCTATTCCGGAGAAGATTAAAATCCCTTAGTACATAAATCACTCGCAGTGATAGTAAAAAATGTCCTTTCCTGCACCACTTATAATCGGTTTCCATCACGTGACCAATAAATTTATCAAAAAACACTGTCTTCACTGGTTTTAAGTGGGATAATCTACATATATTAACCTATTAACCGCCAACGACCAGAGTAGTGGGCATAACACTCCACCCTTTGGCGCATCTCAAGTCCATATCATCAACAAAGACCTGGGCATAAATACCAAAGCCAATAAGGGCAAACTTTTTCTCAAGAAAAATAATTGAAATTTCCCTCTGAAGTTACGATTTAACGCTGTCAAAGGGCTCATGAGCACACATACATGTGCAAATATTATATAAATGTTCCACATTTGTTAAGTTGGCTTTCGGCGCCTATAAGACAAAAAAATCACTGATGTTTTCCTCTCGCGACTCTTGAACGTAAATAGTTGTGAGTAAATGCTCGCATATAATTATTAAATGGCAACTCGCAGTAAATGAAGCTCAACATAATTACATGTGTGGGTGGATGCATACATACATATTTCAATATATGCAAAGAAAATGAATGTTGCGTATACGCCACTGGTTAAAATGGAAAAGAACTAGCCGGTCTGGCTGCACCTATCCACTCGGCGCATTATCGTTTATGAAGTTCAGCAACTCAACAGGAATTCCTTGATAGTGATATCACACACATACGAGTACACAGACACTTGGCTCACATAATTAAGTCATTTTATTCTTTTACAATATTCGCAACATTTTTCATGGTACATTTTTTTACGTTAATTTCTTATCAAAATATGGTTCATTGCAGAACGAAAACTTTAGGAATCAAAGTTCCAAACTTGGCACAATTTTGTAGCGAATTTTTTAAAAATGACATAAAAATTTCAAACTTTGTGCTTAGAATTTCCAGAAAATTTCTGAGCCCATTCAATTTTAGTTCAAAAAAGGCAGCTCGATTATTTTGACAGTTTGACAATTTTTGTTTTGCATACGATGTTGCCCCAAGTCCTACGGGCACAACAATACAATATACAGGCCCGCAGCCAGACCTAACCAACTGTACGGGCAGACACTATCGCAGGAGGGGCTGGATTAAAATTTTGCAAAAACAAATAATTAAATAAATAATTGGTTAAAATTATTTGCGTAAGAATTTTTTTTTATAATTAATTATTTTATTATTGGTATAATTAAATAGTTATAAATAAAATAAATAAGAAAATTAAATTTTCAATTTATGCTTCAAAGAAACATACAAAAAATATTGTTAAGAATAGATACTTAGTACAATGGCAGTTTACGATTTTTGTTATTATTAAATTTTTGGAGAATCATGTCTTTCAAATGCTAAGTAGGCGAGATCAACCATGCGGGCATGGGCCATGGACAGGCGTTGCGGCCTATTAACTGCGGTCAATGCCGAAAACGTTGATTCGCAAGTTGCTGTACTGCACACAAATGTCTCAACAGCTGCCATCAGCTCGAACATATCACTGAAAGCTTCACGAAATTTGAAAAGTACCTCTAACTTTGTTCCATGATTTAAAAAGTTTTTCACGACTGTCAGTTCTTCTTCGCTAGGAACTTTCAAACCTGTAAACATGTAAATTTATAAGTGCTAGTGAAATGGAAGGGACAAATTTTGTGTTGATGGTAAATGTTTCGAATTACCTAGTTCTATAAAGCTATTCAAAGCATCCGTTTGGAATTCGCTAATGTTGGAAATCGCCGTAATTAGCTCTTGATTCTCTGAGAAGCGTCGCTTAATTTCGTTTAGTATAAGATCAAGGCATTCATTGTAAATTCCTTTCAGCTTCTGATTTGACTCTTGTAGGTTCCTATCAGTTGCGCGATTCGCAGAGTATGAAGGTAATCTGGTCTCAGTTATGTAGCTTGGATGCTCAGCTGTTTTAATTTTTCGTTTGGACATTGTTTAGTTCATGGGTTCAGTCATGGGTATGAGCTTATACGCATCTTTCAAAATTAATTCAAATTCCTTCCGGCTTGATCTCATAACTTGAAGTTGTTGAAGAACTAACTCTATGACGTCTAGCCCATCTTTCAAGCTCGATGCTCGTGCATTGCAGCGTCCGCTGGATGTAAAATCCCCAGAAGCTTTTTAGCAAAAATTAAACAAAATCGAAAATCTTCCGTTTTTATGACTGTTTTGATTCCAATACTTTTTGCTCTTTCTTCTCCATTGAACAATTTAGACTGGGTAACTATTTCATCAAGCACTCGATTTATTTCAGGGTAATTAGATGACACAACCTGACACAAAGTCACCGGACCATCGTTGCGGTAGCAATCGCACTATGGTTTTTCCTTCATATAAAGAAGAAATTTTGGATGGTGAAGAACTATTTAATTGTTTCTAATTAATTGATTATTTATAATTATTTGGTTATTTCTAATTATTTGATTACTTTAAGTACCTGATTGTTTTTGATTATAGGCTTAATTCTAATTACTTGATTATTTTTAATTATTTGATTATTTCTAATTATTTGATTACTTGAATTACCTGATAGTTTTTGATTATTTGCTTACTTAAAATTACTTCTATATTTTTAATTATTTGATTATTTTTAATTACTTGACTATTTTTGATTATTTCCATTTAATTTAATAATTCTAATTACTTGAGTATTTCGAATTTTTCGATTATTTTCAATTACTCGAATACTTCCTATTATTCGAATAATTCTAATTATTGATTATTTTTAATTATTTTTTTATTTTTAATTATTTGATTACTTTAAGTACCTGATTGTTTTTGACTATAGGCTTATTTCTAACTACTTGATTATTTTTGATTATTTGATTATTTTGGATTATTTTAGTAACTCTAATTACTTCATTATTTCTAATATTTAATTATTTGTAATTACTTTATTATTTTTAATTATTTTACTATTTTTAACTATTTGTTTAAGGCAAATTATTTGGGTATATCTAATTATTTTATTACTTTTAAGTGATTCATAATTGTTTGATTATTTTTAATCTTTTGACTATTTCTTATTATTTGGTTACATCATTTTTTTGATGGTTTGATTATTTCAAATTACTTTATTATTTTTAATTTCTCGATTATTTTTAATTCCCCGAGTATTTCGAATTGTTTGAATGTTTTTAATTATTAGATTACTTCATATTATTTTAGTAACTGTTTCCTATTACTTTAGTAATTCTAATTACTTGATTGTTTTTATTAGATTTTGTGCTTTTATAAAAAATTAATCAAAAAATTTACCATGAAAAATGTTTTGCGAATATTGTAAAAAGATAAAGTGTCTGAATTATGTGAGCACAAGTGTATATGTGTTTATTAAATGCAACCATGTGTGTATGTGTAAGTATATATGTGCGCTATCCACCAGCACTCCACTCTGTGTTTTAATTTTCCTTGCAATTCTTCAATTAATTTTCAATAAAAATAAACAAATATTAAAGAATCGTTGCGTATGATCGCACGACAAATTACACAAACAAGTGCACTCACACATACACACACACACACACATACATAAGTACACAAACACATACATACAATTAAATAAATGTAAAGAAGAATAAAAAAATCAGTGTAATGAGAAAGGAAGTGCGATTGAGTATATGCTCAAACGCCTTGCTAGGGTTGCTATTGAAGTTTTGAGATAGAGAATTTTTTTAAATTTACTTCCACTTTATTACCGAAAACAGCTTTTTAGCTTTTCAAAACATTTTTGCTGAAGATCTAAGACACAATTTTGCATGCTTTCCAACCAAGGCTCATTGAAGAGGTGGAAGCAGTAGATCAGCTGATTTGATTTTTTTCCTATTTATTTGGTCGTGAAATTGTTAAATTTTGGTGAAGGGGTTGGGGTAGGTCGAATTTTCAAAAAAAATGTTTTTGTTTTTTTGCATTTTCATAAAGTTTAATATCTTAAAAACATTTTGTGAAAATTTGAAGTGAATCCGACAAATATTTTTCGAGTTATTCAGCAACTAACAAAGGGCGCTCGGGCGCTCCGGAGCAGGATAGCAAAACTTTAAATGCGCTTTTCTCAAAATTATTATTTTTTGAACTGATGATCACTGTAACTTAAAAACCGCTTGGTAGATTTCACTAAAATTTATACTGCTTTTGAAAAACATAAAAAAATGCAAACTGATCGAAGGAAAAATTGAAAAATTTCGATTTTTTTCATACAATTAATTGTCGGTTTTTTTTCTCAAAAATCTGCAAAACATTTCCTGAGGGGGCCACAGTGTTAATTTAGAAAAAAAATTATCTATTAATAAAACCAATTTCTCTTGTCTGATTGATTTTAGATGAATCTCCAAGGACTTGTGATGATCACCGCAAGGGGCTTCTGGAGAAGCGGGCTTCACACAAACAGCGATAACTTTTACAATTATTTATTTTATTTTTGAAATTTTACTAAAGTCAAGTCGAAACATGGTGTATTAATGTTAGGTTTTTATTTTTGTAAAATAAAGCAATTGACTAGCACAAAAAAAAAAAACTATTGAAAATCACCATTTTTTCGGGCCTCTAACTACAGCATCTAAAGACTTGAAAGGCAAATGTAATTAAGCACAGATTTGAGGAGCCAATATTTAAAGTCTCTAAGTGTACAAGATTCTTGTAACGAACATTCAATTTAATTTTACTAAAATGGGCAGGACCATCAATAGTTCCGTAACTGATACTAACATCAATAGAAAACGATAGTGTGGCTCATCTCCTTTCAAGTGCTTTCAGACCAATTAACAAACATCGAAAACCGTACGATGACCAAAAAAGATATGAAAAGTTGAGCGCACGGAACGCAAATCACGGAAAAATGTTCTAAACTCTCTCAAATCGATTAGAAATGCCTACTTGGGCGGGTACCAAGTGGAGTTTACCGCTTGATAACTTTCCTTTCCCCAGTAGTGAAGCCTCTTGATACCCCTCCTAACCTCCCGCTCTACACATAAACATCTGCCACAGCCACAAATAGGCACAGATTCCGTAGAGTACACAGTCTCACCATAGCACTCATAGACACCTCAAAAACCGCTGGCTCAACCAAAACCGCCACTGCGCTTAATAGCGCTGGACCTGAAGATGGCTTTCGATACACTCAACCACGCTACTAGATGATTAGTCGGCTATGATGCCGAGAGTATCCGGGAGTGCCCACGATTTGTGATTTTGACCGAAATGCTTGTTTCAAGTACCTGCAGGATATACAAAGACGACTCATATCAGAAAATGTTCCGAGTACGATTCCTATGAAAAACGACACACTTTATTATAGTGGTGCTAGATTTAACATACTATTTATTTATGCCACACTCATCTTGCCACATCACGAAACCTGCGCAGCAACCCTTGTAAATGTTGCAGCAACCGTTGTGGCAATATGCACTGACTTCATTCAACCCATTTACACCATTCAAACCATGACGATATCTTATTTGTTCTACTTCTGCTGTAGATGGCCAGCACTCCATTGCAACAGAGCAAAAAAGTCGAATGAGCGGAAAGAGCAATGCGCGACCGAGCTAAATGAAATGATGATAATGATTATTATTATTATTATAGCAGAAGTTGAAAAAAAAAGCTGAAACAAAAAACGAGAAGAGATAAAAGATTGCACAAACTATAACTGGCAAGCACGCACAAAACCAGCAAAAACGTAATGAAATGCAGCGTAGTTATTGACTTAAGCGTGTGTGTGTGTGTGTGCGTTTGTGGCTTTGTGCGTGTGTGTGTGTGTGCGTTTTTGTTTACTTTTGCCATACTTTATGCATGTAAGCGAAGAAAAGCGCAAAAAATTCATTTGCATAAGAAAATGTGCGCTTGGAAAAGTAGAGCGAGCGGCAAAAGTGGCGTGTTGCACGTAAGTTAAATCAAAGAAATAACAGCGAAGCATTTTCATAATTAAAATTGCGCATACGCATCGTTGCACATATGAAAGAAACTTCTGAATGTTGATAGGTGGGGCAGAGAAGTGCAGAACCAAGAGTATTTGATGCACGCAGGTGGAGTGAGGCTTGGGGCAAGTGGGGTGGCACTGCTCAGTGTGAGCGTAGATTGGCCATAGTGAGTGTGTGTTTTGCACCAATTAATTTCACACACGCACACAGTTGCACTTAACATTGCACCAGTATGCGTAATTATCGTGAACGCCAGCTACAAGTAGCAACTTCACCTTTGTATGGATGCGCAATTCACAATTGCCAGCGCAGACATGCACGCGCGCTCACACACACACATACACACGCACTAATACTTATTTTACACACTTGCATTCATTTGTTCCTCGTTTTTGCTCGTTTCAAGCCAATTGAAGCAATGTTGAGTTGCAAAAGAATGACTGCACTTCACTTGTCTGGCAGACAGAATGCTCTGTGCGCCTATGTGTATGCTACGCTGCCTGCATGATTGTTGCCCATTCATATGTTTGAGTTGCCGGCTTTATTTCTGTTGCACTGATGGCAACTACACTAGCTATAAATTTGGATGTAAGCATGTGTGTGTTAGCGTAAGTGTGTTTGTTGTGTTTCCAGCGGATTTGGTGCATTTAAATGCAGTAAATTATTTGCATTGAAGTGCACAACAACTTGCGTATTTTTCATATTCATCTACGACTAGTGCGCATGTGTGAGTGTGCATAAACTGAAGTTGAAGAATGCAAATCCATGTAGTTAGACACATAGCGGAAGTTTCGCCGTCAACTTGTTTTCCTTTGAAATTATTTTGTTAGATTTGAAATACAGTGTTTTGTGAAGCAAAAAAAAAGAAAAGTAGTTCTTAATAAAGAAATTTTATGGTCAGACCTTGAATTTACTGTACTGTATGTACGTTATTGACAATAAATATCAATGCAATTCCCTTATGGGGTTAGGGGTAGTCTGAATTAAAAGATAAAATGGATTTTTTTACATTGTCTTAAAGTAAAGGGTGGTTAAATTTCAAGGGCCGATATTGAATGTGAACCACATCTAAACATCAAGATTTTTTCTGCATTTCATTCGACAATTTCCAATTTCAGACTAACTCAATTTGAACCATGGACAGATACACAATCAAGCAACGCGTTAAAGTTATTCAGGCTTATTATGAAAACGGGCGTTCAAATCAAAATGCATATCGCGCACTTCGTGATTTTTTCGGTCAATTTAATCGTCCAAATGTGCGTTCGGAAAAATTGTGCAAAAGCCGGGTCTGTAGGAGATGTGAAAACACCAATGCATGCTCGTACAGCTCGTACTGCAGAAAATATTGCTGCTGTTAGTGATAGTGTGGTTGAAGAGCCGTCCACCTCAACTCGTCGTCGTGTCCAACAATTCCACCTCTCACGCTCGTCGTTGATGAACATTATGCATAAAGACTTGCATTTGCACGCTTACAAGGTGGCATTGACTCAAGAACTAAAGCCTCTTGACCAGCTCAAGCGTCGTCAATGGTCAGAATGGTGGCAGGAAATGGCAACAGTGAATGACAAATTTTCGAAGAAAATCATCTTCAGTGATGAGGCACATTTTAACCTCAGCGGATTCGTCAATAATCAGAATTACTGCATTTGGGCGAATGATAATCCAAGAGTGATTGCCGAAAAACCAATGCACCCACAAAGAGTGACTGTTTGGTGCGGTTTATGGGCCGGCGGCATCATTGTATTTATCACCGTATTTATTCCAAACAGTTACTGTAAATAGTGTTCGCTATCGTGAGATCATAACGAACTTTTTATGGCCCGAATTGGAAGATATGGATGTGGACGATATGTGGTTTCAACAGTGGCTCTTTGCGCGAAAAATTTGATGACCGAATAATCTCACGTCGCGGCGATATGAATTGGCCGCCAAGATCATGTGATTTGACACCGTTGGACTTCTTTCTTTGGGGTTGTTTGTAAGAAAAAGTGTACGTCGATAAGCCAGCAAAAATTCAAGAGCTAAAGGATAAGATAATTTGGCACATTAACGGCATAGAACCTCAATTATGCCTCAGCATCATCGAAAATTTGGTCCATCGAATGGAGGTGTGCCGCGAAGGCCGCGGCGGCCATTTGGCCAATATTTTATTCTATGCATAATTGAGCCATACCAATATTATCATAATAAAGAGAAATAAGGATAATTTCCTAAAAAAAATGTATTTTATTCAAAATCAACACCGGCCCTGGAACTTAACCACCCTTTATAATATCTTAAAAATATTGTTTGAAAATTTGAAATGAATCCGACAAATACTTTTCGAGTTATTCAACAACTAACAAAGGGCGCTCGGGTGCTCCGGAGCTCGATAGCAAAACTGTAAATGCGGTTTTCTCAAAACTAGGTTGGTGGTGTGGTGATGATAGACCTTTTCTTCCTTCTGATTACTTTTGTGTCTTGCAGAGTATTTTCAGAAAGACAGGTCCAACCTTTCTGCATGTTTACCTATTGGGTAGTGCCAAGTGAGCTCGATTGATGGTACAAAGAGAATCTCGTAACTCATAAAATTTTTCCTTTAGAAAGAAGACTGAGTCCCCTGGTAGAAATCAAGATATTAGCAAATAAAGAATAGATGTAAGGGAGCTCTTTAAGGTGGCCTATGAAGAATGTTTGAGAGCATAGAGAGCTTCGATAGATCGATTCAAAACAAGTAACAACAGAACCAATAGCACTTTCGGACTGCTGTGGTGCACTGATATGACAACTGATACTCCTAAAAAGTGATTTCGGAAGATTATTGTTAAGTCTTAAGTAATAGCAGTTCACTAATTCGAACAATCTTCCCAAATCTTGCGAACAATCGCAAGGCGGCAAGGTAACTCTTGTGGCACCGATAGCGAAAATTCTACTTGCATGCCTGTGCAGCCTCAATAAGAAGACAGATGACAGTTAGATAAAAACAAGCAATGTGGCAAGACCTAAGAGCAACGAGAAGATTGGAATGGGTTCTGAGGTGCAGACTTATGAATATTCTAAAAAACTGTCCGGTGTTTGATTATGAGGTGCCAACTTTGGAAAGATATCAGAATTGGGTACTCGAAAATTCTATGAATTTTTTCGGAAACACACAGGGCGTTATCGTGCATTGTCTCACAGTTCTGGTTTGAGATAATAATCCTAAAAAGATGTGAATGAGGCGTTAATGACTGATGGCCCATGGTTAAATAATGCTGTCGGCAGCGGCATTCTCTCAAAAGTGCAACACATAAGTTTTGTAAGGTGGGCTTATAACTGTAAAGTATGCTCCGTTATGGGTTCCATAGGTAACACAACCGATCACTAGATACCCTGGCAATCAAAATGTAAAAAAAAATAATACCGAAAAAGTGCGTGTAGCGTAGTACACATAGCAGAAGTGAAACTTTCAAGGCAGACAAAGAAAGAGGGGAGACCCGAGGGAGAATGAGAGAGAGAGAGAGACAGAGAGAGAGAGAAAAAGAATATATATCTAAATAAATTCAGAACATTTGCAGAGAATGCAATTAGACAAAATTTACAGAAAACGGAGAAGGGTCGACCGGTGTAAGTAAACGCCGGACACAAACCGTGGCAACAACGCGCACTACTCCGCGCTTTTATCACCTGCACAAACGCAGTGATTCCAGGACCGCAGCACGGCAATACCAATAAATCCGACCCCGGAATGGATAGCACTTTATAGTACGCACAAGCCCTAGCCAGGAAACGGAAATAAGCTCCAAAAAGTAGGCACAAAAAAAAAGCGCTAAAAAATGGGACCAAAAAACACCCCAAGCAATAGGCAGCAAGGAAATATACGGCAAAAAGTAGGTACCAAAAATATATTTCCTACAAGTTTGCACCAACAAACAGGCGCCAAAAAGTAGGCAGTGTTATTTCTCTCTGCCATTGTCTGAAGAGGGACGACCGCTATTACAAAAGACTTTTTGTTCATTTTCATCACTGTCCGAACGCTTATTTCTTTGGATATTGGGCAGACTTGGAGTCCGCAGCCATCCACAATAGTTCATCGTCTTGCCGTAGGTTATTTTTGCGATCGTAATCGACTGTGTTCTTACCCCCACCAGATGTGCCTATCTATTGGGAAATAAGGCTGATTATGGCAGGAAGAAGATGAGGGGTCTAAGCTTCTTATATGAGAATATCCATGCGCAAGGTGAAAGTGAATTCATCCAAGAATATAGAATCGGTGAACTTGCAGTTCGTACTTGCCCAACTCGCCAGGGATGACATCACTAAAGGCAAAATATATGCAAACAGGTTTAATGCTGAAATGGATCAGGAGTATTCATGTCGTTGAAACAAACTACAATAGTGTGCACTGCCCCGGTTGGTTCGAAAGTACCCCGGAAGGCCGGAAAACAAAGCTGTCTTTGCCGATGGGTAGTTTTCCTAGCATCTTCAAAACGGAAGTATATGCTATCTATCTATATGCGGAGATCAATTTAGAAAGAAACCTCCACAATGAGTGACCGTCGAGGTGTACTCAAGACCTTGCCTTCGTTTGAGGTTATGTCCTCATTAGTCGTCGAATATATAGAGAAATTAATTTACTGGGAGCACACAGTCGGATCCGACAGTCGGATCGGACTGCGGCCTCGTTACTAAAATACTCGAGCTCTTCCTTGCGAAGGACAACAAACTATCAAGAATGAATTTAGAAGCGAATATCTCATGCCAGTTTATTTTTTTTTTTGTTTTGTAGAGGGAAGGATAACAAATGTCAGAAACATTCAGTTGGTACCGTCGCTCCAATGACATGTGGGGCATGCTCCCATGAAAATAAATCGCTCCCTTGTTGCTGTCTATTGACCACAATAGGAACCTACGTTCAGGCCCTCTGCCTGGGACTTATGGAAGTAATATGTCGAAGATAGTCGCCAACTGCCTCTATTGTAGGTGGTACAAAAAGAACATCGAAAATGAGATAATGTCATGATCCACCATCTTGTCACTGTATGATTTAGTGATGAGTAATACACTCAGGCATCTGTGATTGTCTTCAGTTCGTCTCTATTCGACTCCACTGGAACTCTGCTTCTAAATGAATTCAGACCCCAGACGCCATAGCTATCAGCATCTACCTGCTGTTGTTGAAACTTTTCCTTCTTCGCCTTTCTTTATCGAGCTCACTCAGCGACTGTAACGCCAGGTTAGCAGTGTTTTGGGCTGCGCATGAGGTTTGTTAGGTCAAACACACTCGGTTGTATGCCACATCCCAGGGTTGACTCCTTCCGCTTTCTTGCGAACCGAGGACAGCGGAATAGAATATGCTTCGCGCCTTCGACCTCTCGAGGCCGAGTGGAGTAATATTGTTAAGCTGTCGGCCCAAATCTGTGCAGATAGTGTTGAAAGTATCTATGTCCAGTCAGCAACTGTGTTAGACAAAAGTATAATATCAGTTGACCAGACTAAGATCTTATTGGAAGGGTATAACCAAAAGATATTGAAACATCGCATCAGCTTCACTAAGTATAAATTGAGAAAAATCACTGGCACTCCAAAAAATCATTTCAGATTCTGGTGCAGCCATTTGCACAAGCTTGGAATATAATCTACCGACTTCTGTCATTTCTGCGATCAAACCTAGGAAACTCCAATATACCTGCTTCTCGAAAGTCATGTCAAAGCGAGAAGAAGGAGTAGACATCTGGATCTGGTATGGCTAGAAGGAAGGCGCTTACACTCAACTCAACTCAGCTCAACTCGGCTGCATCCTAGGCTTATTAAGGGACTTAGATTTAGATGAGATACTCTGACGAGCAGAGGTCAAAAAAGATCTTAAGGTCAAAGAGCGAGTTTCCACTTTAATTTATTCTGGGTTGGCTGGATCTGGTCCTAAATGGCTTAATAGGAATTATTCGCCTTACTCTGATGCAATTCAGTTTTTTACTAAGGAACTATCTTATCTCCTTTTGTCAAATCTCCCTTTTGTCTATCTCTCATTGATTTGTGTTCAAAAAAGCATAGCTGGCCCTATGACTGAAAGGACAACATTTACCAAGAGTATATCAACCTTCACCAGACAGTTTGAAAGTGCATTGCGTAATTCAGGTTAGGAACCTGGTATTGGAATGTAATTCCAGAGACATCCAGAGGTAGGATCTGCTTATTTTTAGGCAACTGCTCAAAATTTAAACTGCATTGACTAGTTAAAACACAAACGTTGGAAAAGAGACAAAACACCCTGACAGATCGCTGATTGCAAGTCCAAATCGCCTAAGGTTTCAAAACAGTAAAAAATTTTAAATATTCTGAAGCAAAACGATTCAATTCAGCAATTCTGCTTCTGGCTAAACCAAATACTGCAAGATTTCCAACGTGTCTCTTGTGGAGGCCTAAAACTGATATTTATTTTGGAAATTTCACTTTAAGAGAGGAACAGACAAGCTGCGATTAAGCAGAAATAACCACTGTAGCTAGAATCATTGTGTTGTTGCATGCGTTTAATGCATGTGCATTGCGCCTAAAAGCATGCTATGCGAGCACTTGCGATGCAGTTGTGTAGATACATTTTCGTGCTTGTGTGTAAATTATTTCCTGTTATTCCAATTGTACACAGCCAATATGAATGGTTGGCTGGGAAGCAACAATTATTTTGCAATCAAAACATTTAAAGAATCCTGCCAGCTAAGCCGAGCCAAACCCCGCATGGGCCGTCGCTTAAAATTACCGCCTAGATTGGTTGGCTGCTAGACGGTGCTGAAGTGTTGCCGAAACTGGATAATTGCAGCCTGGCATGCAATTTGGCGGCTACCCTTTACCCTTTCGCCTGCCAACAACCAGCAGTGAGCTGGTTATACAACGGCAGCGGCACAAAAGAGATTGTTACGAGAATATCGCGGTGAGAGTAGCGGTGCAACAATAAAATGGGACGCACGGCGGTGCTTAAGTGATAGATATACGAGTAGAGAAGGAGCAGCGGCGTTGAAGGTAAAGAGCAAATTTCCATTTCCACACATTGGAATAACCACTTAAACTGGCATTTTTCACGTTTCAAACGCGTTCTAATGCAATCCACATTGCAGGCAGTTGCACAGCAATTTGTTATATTTCTGTATTTGTATGCCAACAACATAATGTAAGCAGTTGATTGCCTCGCCAACCGCGCGAATTAGCCTCTTATCTGTGAAGTATGAACGCATATACCTATGAAATGTAGTTGTTGTTGCCTATATAAATACACAAATGAAAGCATATGCCATATGAAGGCACACATTCGTACTTGTTGGTGTGCTTGTGTGTGTGTGCACCTCTCGACATTTATGTCCTGCATTTCAAGTGGCTGTTTAAGTTCTAAAACGGTTGCATGCCACGTGCTGTCAAGTGTTGTGCTGCCACACTCTAGGAGCCGACGTAGGCGTCGGCGGCGGCGTCGATGTCAGGCAAGCCAGTCGTTGTTGTCCTTGCTCGTTCTTGATCGACGTTAGCTACCACATTTGCCTTATTATATATATATATATATATGCATGTGCATACAAACACACATACATTCATGTGTGTGATTTCTTTTTATTTGCTGTCCTTGTGGTTGTTGCTCCAATTTATTTGTTGATTGCATTGCAAATTGCAGTTGAATTGTGGTGAAATGCCTTTTTCCGCAGATAAAATTGCTGACGACTTTTATCGCTGTCGGTGGTATTATTTCTTTAGCAGATACTTGTACTTAGGCATACCGTTACACACGTATTGGTATTTGTGTAAATCTATTGATAAAAGGCGGTTTTGCTTTTCGCTTTATTTGTCCTTAATATCCTTTTGTATGTCTAGCAAATATCAAATATCAAACACAAATGCACAAATGCAAATACATAAATACATAAGTACACATAACGGTACATATAATAAACGAAGAAGGCGAGGTAAGAGGCGTTTATATAGCAGAAATTGTTGATAGGTGTTTTCAAAAATAAGGTTAACTATGAGTTAAGTGGTTGCATTTATCATAATTGCGGTTATTTATAACCGAGTCTTAAAGGGCGTGTAATGAGAGGCTTAACTTCAAGGAGGAAGGCAATGATTGATTGATATTTGAAATCAGAATATTCGCCATAATGGATACCAGCACACAGAGATTTGAGATCGGATTTATTGCAGAGCGATTCACAGGCCACCAGGTTTCCATTATTGCATGGAGAAAATAATTTAGTTCAAGGTTCTAATTTAATTGATTTTATAATAAACCTGAGAATTTTGAGCGTAAATAACCACCAATCAATTCAGCTCACATTTGAACCGAAAAAGCGGCTACTCAGGCCAGCGATAGTTGGGCAAAAACAGAGAAAATTTTCTGTATTTTTTTCCTTCCTTCTGGCAGGCAACAGATGGCGCTTCGGTCAACTCAGGGTGTTGTTCGTAAGCAGCCCCAGTACTTAGGACTGTTTGTGGTGGTCGTACTAAATCTGATCAATGTAACCAACGCACGATCTACAACCGTGTACGATTGAAGAGTCTTGTCGGGGCCCTTTGCTTCCGAGCGGAGTGAACAAGAAAACAAAAAAGTGACAGATATTGAGCCATTGTGCTTGGAGCAGTTTACTTAAGGGGTTAGGGGTAGCCAGAATAAAAAAAAATCAACAATTTAAAAAGGGCGCTTGGGCGCTCCGGTAATCGATTGCAAAACTTTTAGGTGCGCAACGAAGTTCGCGCTATTTTTATTCTGAAAAAATGGTTGCAAGTGAATCATTGAGAGTATTGCCCATCGCTGGCTACTACTTTTTCCCATCTTTCTGGTAGATTTCGTATACAGTCGCGGTAAAACGGTTCATCTTTTGAGGCTATCCAAGGATCAAGCCATTTTTTGATGTCTTCATATGAATGGAACTGCTGACCATGTGCCATCGATCGGAACAGGTGATAATCGGACTGGAGAATATGGCGAGTGGGGTAAGATTTCCCATTTCAGTGTTTCTAGGTAGGTTTTAACGGGTTTGGCAACAGATAAAATAGATAAGAGTAAGCTCGTTGAAGATCTTGCTAGCGATGCCGAAGCGGTAGCAGGAATAAACAACTTGACTGTTGCGAGACTGTGGCAACTGGCGAGGAATAACAATACTTAACACCATCTACAAAATTGTAGCCGCGATCATACAAAGCAGGCTCAAAGATATCGAGCCAGCCTTCAGTCAGATTTTCTGGTTCGCATGGATATTGATATCCAGTAGAAACTTCTTCAGTTAATTGAAATGAAAATTCGATTCTGTTAATGCTTGTTCCCGTGAGTTCTTTATACGGAATCCAAGAATTAGTTCCTGCCATGCCATGGATATAAAAAAATACTTGTAAAGACCATCTCCGAGATCCCGCCCTAACAGTGTATATTTTAGCCCGTATGACCATTATATCCACCCCAAATTTGGTGCAGTGATAAAATGAAATGGTTTAAGAAGTTTTTTTTCGGGTTTGTTCAATTTTTGGGGAAGCATGCTTGGAGCTACATAAGTAAAATAAATTTCTTATTTCACTTAGCTTTGTACAAATATTAGATTTATAAAGTAAACTTGAAAATTTTGGCAACTTAACTCTTTTTTGTTTGGCAATTTTAACGAATAGTTCCAACTAAAGTCGTAGTGTTTCTCAAGTTTTGAAGGGAGTGGTTTAGGTTAGGTTAGGTTAGGTTAGGTTTGGCAGCCGCTTCGCACATAGAAGCAACTTAGACCACAAAATGGGTCCGTTGTGAGCCGCGGGGGCTGGGCTACATTTCCCTCTCCATATTGAACCATCCTGAGCTTTTGACAAAGCGTAAAAGGTTGCTGATACCTAAAGTGTATAGATTATCTATTTTCGTTAAGAAGTAGGATTTTTAAAATCGGTTCCTGCTTCTGGCTAGAGCTGGGCATGTGCAAAAAAAGTGTTGAATTATTTCCAACTCCTCCTCATTTCTGCAACTACGATAGAAATCATGCGTGTAAATGCTTAATCTCCTTGCATGATTTCGTATGAGACAATGCCCAGTGAGGACTCCTACAATCGTCCTGATTTGAAGTCTACTTAGTTTTATAAAACTCTTGGACAGACGTAAGTTTAGCCTTCGCCATATTTGCCTAGCGATTTCACTGGTGTTAACACTAGTCCATCTTTGATTTGTGGAACTGATAAGTGCGTCCTTAATGAGAAGCTTACAAGTTGCGAGAGGTATCTCCATAAAATTACTTATGTCTGGCATACCGGTACCTTCTCTTGTAAGTTGGTCAGCCTTATACCATAGTTCCCTGGTATATCTCTGTGGCCTGGAACCCAGCATAAGATTATACGATATTGCTCATTTCATTTAGAGATTGGCGACAAAGTAAGACACTCCTTGATGTTGTTTGAAATGCATCCAGGGCTCGTAGGGCAGATTGGCTGTCTGATAGAATGCAGATATCCGTTGATGGTATTCTGTTTATCCTTAACCATTGTAAGGCTTCATGAATAGCGTTTATTTTCGCTTGAAAAACACTACAGTGGTCAGGTAGTTTTAAGGATTCACTAATAGAAAGCTCTTCGCGAAATAGCCCTGATCCTACACCAGTGTACATTTTAGATCCGTCCGTGTAGGTCTTAACGGGTGTGTTGGGTGTTGGATCTTCTTCAAATCATTCAGTCAAGAAGGGAGTTAAGATGGTTGAATGTCTATGTGTGGCAGTCCTCCATTGTGAGCTCGCTTTGAGCCTTTAAGCGAAGCAGCCAGCTGAGTATTCTCAGAAGAGATCTAGGGGTGGCAGATGTAGTATGATGTCCAAAGCCATGGATGGCGTGGGAGTGGTTTGCTTGTAAAAAAAATTTTCAGGTGTCACATTTCTATTAGTTTTATGACAACAAACTCATCCAAAGATATTAAATGCTGGTTTATTTTCATTTTTGTCTAAATATGGAAACGCATTTACGGTATATTTAATTGCCTAATCCATTGCGATGCAAAATTGAATGCCAAATTTACTCGGTTTACTTATGGAATTTGCACCTGGCTTCAGTGGGAAAAAATTGTTCACCAATAATAATATTTTGTCCTAGCACAAATCAATTTTGACAATTTTTAATGAAAGGATTCCAAATGTTTGAGATCAGGGCAAATTTGTTGCTTTTCAGTCTTTAACTTCGTTAATTTTTCATATCAAACTGCATAAATACCAAGAGACATAATTCCTACTACTAATACACGGAGCCGGTTTAGTAAAATGCACTTCGACCTTGAGATATTTTCTTCTCGTTTTTCTTTAATACAGACCACATTAAAAAAAAACCAAATTATAGCATAGGCCGCGCCTATTACACTGGTTCCTGATCTTACAACACACCTTCTTGGATACGGCAGTAACTTTTGCCCTGTCTCGTTAGTATTCAGCCTCTTTGGTCGACGGCTCAATCGGTGGATTTATGCCGCTTTAAGATAAGCTTTTTGAAGCCACATAGATTCAGCAGTTAATGAAAAAATGGAAATCCATTTTCCATAAACTCAGCTCTTTTTGGACATTATTTATGATTTGCTTTTTTCCTTGTTGGTTTGGTCGCTCAGAAAGGCAATTGTGCAATTTTTGTGAGCCATGAAATTGCACGCAAAAAGGATTGAATGGAGCTAAAATACTAATGCCGCAAGATAATGTGTACTTGTACACGCATACGTATGCAAATGTGCAGGCTCATATACGTATGCAAGTGTGCGTGTGTATGGGTGTGTGTTGAAATAGAGGCATGACGTTGGGTAAGCATGATAATGAAAATTTCTGAAGTGATTGATGTATTGCCGGGCGTGACAAGTGAACAACAGAAGTGCGTTGTAACCAAATAGGGGCAAACAAAGGCAAATGATTTTGGGCAAAATTCAAAATCACTTTAATATGTACTCGTACACATACACTCGCACAATCGAAATAACGTGCATGGGTAAATACCAGCTGGCATACATACTGATGCACATATGTAAGTATGTATTTCGTTTCTAAAGCTTTTTTATGTATGTGCGTATATAACAGAGATCTGAGTGTAGTCAGTCGCACGATGCAAATGAGCGGCAAATTGAATGAATTATGCCGGCCAAGATCGTTGACGAAGCATTCACAAATACCAGCATACAATAATTCATTGCGTACATTTTTAGTGCGGAGTCCCAACTGGAAGTTGCTGCCGCCAGTCAAATATCTAATTTAATTTTCAGATGACATTTTTAACAATTTCATGGAGAAGCTCGTTTTTTATCTGCCCGCTCCTTTTTGATGATTTTCAGTTAAACTGACGATAGTCGTGATTCGATTCTACGAAGGTTGGACGTCAAGTTTACGGAAATTGAGGTACGGAACACTTTACCAAAATACTTCATTCAACATTTCTATAATTTTCGTATAAGAGGATTTTTGCAGCTCTCAATCTTGGCGTTTGTTTCACCGAAGACGGAAAGTAATCGCAGAGAGCTAAATATGGCGAATATGGTGGAAGAGGGAGTAACCGTAACCTAATTCAGAGAATTTTGCCTTTGCGTACGCCAGTCGAGGAGAAAATCTGAAACGAAGCTGCTCTCTGTCTTCACTGATGGCTCTAAGATGCAATCGGGAGTCGGAGCAGATGTTTTCTTTAAATCAGTCAATTTATTTATTTCCTTAAAACTGTCGAATACTGCTAGTGTTTTTCTGGCAGAAGTCTTTGCGATCCTGCAGGCATGCAAAATACTTCGGGAACGTGGAAGCGAGGAAGATATTAACATTTTTTCCGATAGTCAAGCCGCGATCAAGGCTGTGATGGCGGGGGAGATCCCATCTCTTTGATATGCAGGCAACATTCCCCTGATCTGGGTTCCAGAACGTAGAGACATAGAATGAAATCGGAACATAGGAAATGAAATCGCTGATGTGCGTGGCAGGATGGGGACTGAATTGGTCTCAAAGAGCTCCTACCTGGTAATCGAAATTCTCTTGATTGTTGTTAAAGGCGAATTGCAAGACAATTTCTTGTTCTTAGAAATGCGCAGAACGAATGGAGCTCCATTTCTTCGTGTACTATTTCGAAAACGCTTTGGGCCCAGTACAATAGAGGGAAAACACAGAAAGTCTTGGAGACTCTACGCCACTTGCAGCTTTGTTTAGCGTCCATTGGACGATCGGCACACACGCCGAACGGCTAGGTTTACCACTTAGCCCTCAGTGCAGAAGCTGTGAGGACTTTCAGAGAAGGAGACTGTTGAGCACTTCCTAGGTAATTAAGATCACCGGGTGTTCCTTTCTTCGACAGCCTGGGGCATTGCATCAATCTAAACTTCATCAACCTTCTCCATTACAACAAGAGCTCTGCCTGGCTGCAGATTGGTGAATTCCAGTCATTGGCGACGGAATCAATGCCTCGTTACAGGAGTTCCCAAAATATGGGTATTGGTAAGGCGATTTAAGAAAACAGTTTCCTGGGATATCATGACTGAGCTACTCAAAGAAGATAACAAAAAACTGGGACAGAGTATGCAGTAACTCTAATGCAGACCAAGGACGGTCGAAGGTCTAACTGATAGGAATTTCATTTGTTTTATCTAGAAAATAATAGGTTGGGTTAAGTTATGTGGACTTATAAAAGAGTTCCCTTGGTGGACACAGAATGTGGTGACCGGAAATGCTATTGCCAGTCTACCTCTACTATAAGTGGTCTTCAACCATCCCAAATTTTTGACCAGTCCACCGAGACTCTGCTTAAACTGTTCAGAGCTCCAAAGAAGCGGCTTTCCAGATATCTGAAGCTTCGAAGCGCTAAAAGAAGGAGATAGGTGAAATGGTTGAAGTATCACTCTGACACTTTCAAAGTAGCACTAAAGCTCCTTTTTGATACCATAATGAGACTTCTAACAGGTAGCCAGATGCCAGCTGTTGATGTAATAAAGAATATGGTATTTAAGTTGGCGCATCGCCCCAGGCTGTCGAAGAAAGGCACAACCAGATACCTTAATCGTCTAGTTGCCGATATCGGTCTTTTACAGAGGAAGTGCTCAACTGTCTCCTTCACTGAAAGGCCCCCACAACTTCCGCAATGGTGGTTAAATGGTAAACCTAGCTTTTCCGCGTGGGTGCGGATTGTCCAATAACCGGTGAGTACAGCTACGAGCTTAGAAATTGAGTTGCGTGGAGTCCCCAGGACTTTCTGAGTTCTTCGCCTATTGTACAGAGGTCAAAGGGTTTTCGAAATAGCATATGAAGGAATGAAGGTTCCTCTCTGCTGCACTTTCGTAAGAAATAAGTTGTGCGATTCCCCTTTAACGCCACTCAGGGGGATGCCGATGACCGCGTAGGAGGAAGAAATTTAAAGAAATACGTAAATTAGCTGATTTAGAGAAAACTCCTATTCCGACTGACGATTCCATCTGGGAATTATTAGTGAATTCAGAGGTAGCTAAAGGAGGTCTAGCCTCTTACTCAACTCCACAGCTTCTACAGAAATCGTTAGGCAAGTTTTCGACGCTGTAGGTCTTAAGTCAATAGTCCAATGGGCAGTTGGAATTTCTGTATTATTTTTGCACTGTGTCTTGGCGAGACTCTGTAGGTGTCTAAATTGGTTTACCTTAATTGCTTTAGAGGTCTTCTCAGCATAAAATCTAGCCGTACTTGTATGTTTGCACTGGGTACACTAAGTCCTGTCACAGACCCTTCCAGCGTTCTAATTTTCACCTTATAAACACCTAAATAAACCACAATCCAGATATTCAATTTGAATTATATATATATAATTGGCGCGTACACCCTTTTTGGGTGTTTGACCGAGCTCCTCCTCCTATTTTTAGTGTGATTCTTGATGCTGTTCCACAAATGTAGGGACCTACAGTTTCAAGCCGACTCTGAACGGCAGACACTTTTATGAGGAGCTTTTTCAGGACAGAAATACACTCGGAGGTTTGGAATTGCCTGCCGAGGGGCGACCGCTATTTGAAAAATGTTTTTCTTTGATTTTGGTGTTTCACCGAGATTAGAAACAACGTTCTCTCTGTGAATTCCGAATGGTAATCACGCACCAACCCATTCGGCTACGGCGGCCGCCAATTTGTATTATCGACTGAAATAACCGATTCTTTTTATATTTTCAAAAAGAGAATTTACCATTCGATTCAGCGCATTGAAATCAAATCTACCATTCATTTAGATGGCTCAACCCATTGTAATCAAAAAAAGAAAAAAAAAATTTATTTAAGCGCTATCTAATCAGTTTCATCTATCTATACCTAGACCTGCCCACAAGTCACCATGAGTAGGCTCGGGTGTGATTCGTCTCACTGTGACTAGTCAAAATTTAAGGACGCATTCAAAACTGTGGATCATAAACATATCAATTTTGCCTATTGCCTGACACTACTGCGGTTGTGTTAGCGGACGTGTCCAGTTTTTCTAATTTCCTTGACAAAGCAGTCAACGCTTACTTGCTTATAGACGATGTCTCCCAGGGAATTAATCCCAGCTGGGTATTAGAATGCGTTAATATGTTGTTGTACGGCAATTTACAGCTACCAGTTTATAGTCAATTCCTTTTGCTTAACCTGACAAGTAATTTAAGTTAAATGGCAACGTCATGCTCGGCATTGATAGCTTTTATCAAGTAGCTTTGTATCAAGGCAACTTGCCTTCATGTCACAGACTATCCTGAGTGCGAACACAAAGAACATGTTGCAAGCTATCGCGTTTGTGTGTATGTACTTATACATATGGTGTGTTGCATGTATACTATTACACTCTTCAAACATTTGTGTACCGTTGCTTGTGCAGCATCAACCTCAACGACACTTCTTTCAATGTCGTTCAATAGATTAAAATGAAAATGAATGAGTTGATGTCGCTACGATAGTGGAAACGAAGCCGTGCCATTACACCTTGGCTTTATGGCGAAGTTTTGGTTTTAGTATTTGGTCCATAGGTATGTTAGTGTGTGCGTTCGTGTGTGTGTATAATAGTAAAACCTCTACATTGTACGAGAATAAGTACGGCAATATCATGCCAGAGGACATTTACTTGGCACACCTGGTATACCTCTACACCAGCGAAGCGTTGATTTACCCAAATGCTCAAGGGAACGATTTTAAAATCCAATAAATTTTTATTCATTTCTCTCCTTACACATAACTGCGTGGTGGAGTACGGTGGCCTAACATCGCTCATTGGAGCAAAGCTATAGGAATCATAGGCGAAGGCTAGGTGGGGAGGGAGCATTAATGTGAGTAAGCGAGCAGATTACGAGGACAATGTTGTATCTCGAGAGTGTGCACTAAAAAAGGAAGCTGAAAAGCTGCTAGTAAAAATACTCTCAAATTAAGCTATAAATGTGAGTAATTGTATCCTGCAGGGAAAATTTGAGCTTGTGAAATAAAATTTCACCTGCACTACCAGTGCGATTTCGTCAATTGTGAGCCACCGAAAAAAACGTCTTCTTTGGCCGTAGAAATTGTAGTGGCGTCGTACGACTACTCATTCAATAAACTGCTGGTTCGAATCGCAATGGAAAATGCGGTGTGCGAAGTCCTTAATCGCATGCCATATTGGAATAAAAAAAATGGAAATTAATAAATTTCTTATCAAGGTGCAATCTTCAAAAAAAATTTATAGAAAAATAAAAAGTCTTCAAAGCTGTATACCTGACCCTGAAATCTAACCTTTACCTCCTTTATTTGATCTACTCTTGTTTTTGTTTTATTTTTCGCAACTTCGGATCTTAAGTTCTGAAATGGTTAAAGTCCACACTTTTAGGCATATTTCAAAGTTTCCCTTCGAGAGAAGTAAATGGGTCTAGCACATAAAAGTTTAGTTTAAGCTCGATTTGACATGCATAGATATCTTTGAGTTCAAACCTTTAGTTTCGTTTCAGAAGCTCACTTCCCTACATTACTTGAAGTTTTGTACTAAAATTAATGCGCCTCATGATTATGGCAGGTAGGTAGGTTGAAGTGGCAGTCGGTCTCTAAACCAACTAACTTCCACCGTTGCCGATCCATTGTGATACCACCGTAGCAGTTTATCTGCTACTCCTCGCTAAACCATTTTGTTAAAGGCGCAAACCCATTGATCTGCTAGACACTTGTGTATGTCCCTAAGGTCATCTGTATCATTAAAGAACGATGAGCCAAAGTGTCTAAACCTAGTGGCATGCCACGCGGGACAGTAACAGAAAAGAGGTCAGATGGACTCTTCCTCCTTCTCATTCTTGCAGCTTCTGCAATAGTCTAAATAAGGTACGCTCAATCTTTGAGCATTTCGACCTAGGAGACAGTGGCCTGTGATCAAATGAACTAACATAGAGAAACGCCTTTTAAGCGTCTAGCGTCCCATTTTGGCCAAATTCTTTTTGTAGCGTCACATGATAGACTATCAACCCATCTCGTGCGGGCTAAAGTGGCAATGTTACTTGCAATACGCTGTTTGTAGGTGTGCTACCTACAATCTCCATATCAAGAAGGAGGCGAAGGAGGTGGATGCAGAAATATGCGGCCATATCGTTAAGAGACGACAGGCAATGATAGAATGTGACATCCCCAACAAGGGATTTAATCGCCGCTTGGTTATCTGAGTAAATAAAGTTTTTGCTAAAGTTAGGCACATTTTTTACTTACCAGACAGCCACTTCATTAATGGCTAGAGTTTCAGCCCGAAATGCTTACTTTGGCTTCTTACAGTAGACACCAAAGTCAACTTTATCGTCAAGCTTTGAGCCATCAGTAAGCAACTGTAGGCAGTCGCTCCGACCACGTAAATTGTCAACCCACTCACATCTACCTAGAATTCCAATACTCAATAACCTATTTGAAAATATGATTCAATGAAAGAATAGGAAATAGGGTTGTTCGCACCCAGATGGACTGTTATGCCCGAGTACCCAACCCCTAAATCGCGCCACTGATTAGTTGTGGCAAGCCGAGCAGCAATGCTACCTGCTAGCTAACTAAATCAAGGGGAGGTATTAAGAAAAAAGGATTCAGAGCATCAGAGAGTGTAGTTCTAAGAGCAATATGAACGGTGCCATATAGCGCCACACGTTAAACCCTTTGTAGACTGTTTATAATCGTAGTCTTGTCGAGAGTCGTCCACCAGACTATAATCCCGTAAAGGAGGATAGGTCTGATAGCGGTCCTGTAAAGCCAGTGAGTGTTCTTTGGAGAGAGACCCCACCTATGTTCTATTGCCTTTTTGCATGTGAATAGAGCTACAGTAGCTTTCCTTACGTTCTTGTTCTACGTTCATGTTCTAAATTTGTTTCTTGTCGAGAATTACATCTAAATATTTGCCGCTATCTCCTATTTCTAGCCTTACACTAATTAATGTTGGCTTCACATTCTCACTTTTTTGCCTTGGTATCAATAAAAACCTCTGACTTCAAGCTCTTAGACTTGTTTCATGAGCTTTCAAGCATTACTTAATTTAAAGTTTTCAACAAATATGCTTCGTCCATAAATGTTAAGCTTAAGCTTCGGCTAACTATTCAAACTCTACCTTGATTTAGAATGTAAAAAATTGGCCAGGTTCGAGTTTAAAGCTTTTAAAGCTTTTAAAAAATGCTATTCAACTTCATACATAAAATTTCAGCTAAAGCTTAGTTTCACTATTTTGAGCTTATGTCCGATTTGATGAGCACAAATTCATTTAAGCTCAAACTTTTAGGCTTAAAAGCTCGAATCATTATTTGTCTTGATGCTTTCAACAACTAGGTGAAGAGATTCTGAATAGAAGAAAAAAGGTGGAAAGGAGCATGAAACCTAGCTCTAATACACATTATATATTTACTGACGGTTCGAAAATGTTGGACGGTGTAGGTGCAGTAGTGGTTTATTGCGCAGAGCCAGGCATCAAGCGGTCATTTAAGCTCCCTTACCACTACAGTAACTTGCGGGCAGAAGTCTTTGCTGTAGGAAAGGCTGCAGAATTAGCACTCGCAATCGAGCAATTCCAAAATGAATAGCGTTGATAGTCAAGTGACGATAAAGGCAATAAACTTCTATGAAATTTCATCTCAAAACGTTCTTAAAAGCAGAGACATTGACTGCAGGCAGACAGCTGCACACCTATTGGGTTGATTGGTTGGCTAGAGCGGCGATTCATCCAGAATCCAACTAGCGCTTCCGCACCATTTTGTTCCCATATCCTCGCATCTAGCTTGTTTAATGGTTTGTTAGAGCAAGACTATATCCAGTCTGTGCGGTTTAAGAACCTTATTAGGTGGTTGACGTCTAAGCCAGACAGTTGTTTAAGACCCTCGAACAGCGGTTTGCCGAGGGTTAACATTCTGTCCTTCCATAGGGCAGGGCATTTACAGAGGAAATGGAAGATTGTTTCCTTTTTCTCCGGTTGTTTACAACTCTGACAGTATGTGTGGTGAGGAGTGCCCATTTTAGCTGCTTGTTCTCCAATAATCTATTGGGTACCCGGTATTGCAGGAAACGAAATTGCAGATGAGACTGCCAAAAGCGCTGTTTGCATACTATTTGAAGAAGAAAATGACAGACTGGAGCCTCTAAATACGATATCCAATCACATCGTTACGGACCTAAAGGAGGACAGACAAGGGGTGGAACAATCTACTCACTTGCAAAACCGCAAGCATCATGTGTGCACAGAATCCAAAGAAATACAGCAGATTTGTACTAGCCCTGTCTAGAAAGGAAAGCAGAACTATTGCAGTCAGTATACCCGAGGTCACAACTCGCTAGCGGCACACACCTACGAGATAGGGATCGCAAACAACGATACTGCAGATGAACATCTTCTATGTTTTTGCTTCTTATTGCTAGAGCCCGAATGAAATTCCCGGAGCTCTACAATATGAGAAAATAGAATGTCTCACAGGGCTTGACCCTTAGAGCTTACTTAGCTTCACAAATGACGCAGGCTTATAACGATAAGTCTACTTCAAAGAAACGTAAAGGTGAAGCTCCATCTGGTACCACTAAGGACCAATAGGTCTATGTGATGGCTTTCAGCCAGACAGCTAAATTTAACCTAACCATTCAACAAATATTAACCCCAAATTCAACTCCGTTTCATAATTATAATTTGGTATACAAAAAAATCTTTGTGGTTAAAAGCTTCATGCAAAAGCTTTATCGAAAGCTTTACGACCTTTCGTTTAAAAGAATTTATGCATCAATAATATCCTGCAGGGTAGTTCTAAATTCCCGAGTGTATTTCTCTACTGGGTAAGTAAGACAACGTGTTTGTGTGTGGCTTTGCACAAATACACATGTGCGTTAATGTTGTACGCATTATCTAGGACAACGGTACCTTCATTTACCTTTGGGTGTGTGCCACCAGCGGCGCATATGCTTACCGCTGGTTTAGCTGCGTTACAATCACAAATGTCAGAGATTAACATGGCATGTAAAAGTGACATACAAATTCTTACATATACCAACAAATATTGCTTAGTTGTAGTGAGTGTGTGTGTGTGTGTGTGTGAAAAGGACTCCTCTGCTTTTACTTTATGGTATTCACGTTCATTTTCGAATAAATTTCCATTTGAGTGTGGTGATTCGTTTGATAAATGAACTCACAGTCATGACGGTGGCTAAGCGCAGGTACACGTACACACACAAACATGCACATAGGCACACACAGGCAACCCCAAAGGTACAGTCATCTCCTCTGTTGCGCGCTCATGCCACACTTGCTACAGCAGTACTTGTCAATCCAGTGTAAGGAAGAAAATTTTTTCGATTTTTAAGATGCGGGATTTTCGGGATGCCGTTACAGCAATGCCGGTATTCCGAAAATTCTGAACAGAACGTAATTATTTTGCAACGACTTAAGTCGAAACAAAAAAATCCTGAAGGAAAGTAGAAAATACAATAATTATTTTGCAACAAATAAACTGGAAAAATTGCATCAATATTGTTTGAGAAGCTCTCCTACGATACAATAAATAAATGGGTTTTGAATATAGAGGGGTTTTTAATAAGAGGTGTTATTTTGATATTCAAAGAAAAATGAAATTTTTTAATATAAATGATCGGATGTTTATTTCGCTATAAAGAGGAAGGTTTGCCGTTAATAGTAGAAAATAACATCAGACAAATGACCGCCACGACCACGCTTACAGGACAATATCCTTTTAATGAAATTTACCATAACCGAATTGCAAAATGGCTGCCTTATGCCCTCGATAGCCTCACGAATTCCATCTTTGAGGTCTTTAATCAACCCTGGGCTGTTAGCGTAGACCCTCTCTTTCATGTGGGCCCAAAGAAAAAAGTCACACGGTGTTAAATCACAAGATCTCGGTGGCCAATTGTGATCATCCCTTTGAGAGATAACACGGTCCGGAAACTTTTCCCGTAAAAGATCAATGGTTTCGTTGCTTTTGTGGTACGTAGCGCCGTCTTGTTGAAAATAAACGTTGTTCTGATCAATACCATCCAATTCCGGCCACAAAAAATCGTTAATCATCTCTCGATAGCGCAATCTATTCACCTGTAACACCTGTTATTGGAAAACTCTTTACTTTTTCATTCAAAGCGTAAAAATTAAAATTAAAAAACAAAATACTGAAGTTAGACTCAAAGGCAGTTAATAATAAATAAGTGTGAAGATATCCAATAAAGTAACTTAAGGCAATTCGAAAAAAAGCTCGATGCAAAAAAACTTAAGAATGGGACTAAATCTGTTTAATTTGGTTTCAGCTTGAAGTGATAAATTCAGAACTTTCTCTTATTATTTCTATATATGCACATTAGGCCGGGTAGATTTGTGGGGAGGCAAAAAAATCGCCCATTGCTCTGTGAAAATCATATTCTAGGGAATACCTCTAAAACGAATTCTGATGTCCCCCAATTTGGGTCGAACTTTTTAGTTTCTTTTCTCATGTAAAGGCCAAAAATGGTGATATTTTGAAATGATTGTATAGGGAACCCCCCGGGAGAGTTCCAGGGGGTGTGCCACTGGCATGGGTGGATCGGCCGTCCAAAGTTAGTGGGGGTCGGTCATACATTTGGACTCGATTGGAGCACTCTAAATGGGTCAAAATTGGGATTTTTCGTTCGACCCAAATTGGCTTATAGTTAATTGATTAAACACAAATAAAAAAAGGCCAGCCGCACTATGTGCGCATATTTGAAGTGAACCTTCTTAATTTTTGGAATAAATTTAAATATTTTAATGAAAATCAATTTGTATAACACTCACATTCGAAAACACATTCACAATGACTGAAGAAACAACTGGTTTTTGGACGATCTGCATCTTCGCTGTCTATATACATTCACGACACCACTGAGCGACTGATTTCCTCGTCTTTGTGGATGTAGTTGAGTTCAGATTCATTGGACTTTGCGATGAATTGGCCGGATGCACGTCGGTTTGAACGACAATTATTCTTCCCTCAGTATTTTCAACAGGAACTTGAGCCTGCTCAGCTAGGCCACTCGTTTGTGATAAGTATTGATGCAATATGTTACCAGCGTCTCTGCTGGTACTGGGTTGTGGATTGTCTGGATTGACTATGGGTAATTCACTTGGCCCAAAGAAATTCGTCGATGATGATTCGTATCCGATAGTGGCGACTGCATTTCTCAAGGCCTTCTGTCGAGCTCTACATTTTCGATTGCGTTGTGCTGCTGTTTGCGCAGGCGGTTTTTCTTGTTTCGACAATTTTTTCCGAGCTCTGTATTCTCGTGCACGTTCAGCAGGCGTTTTTGGCATATTGAAGTCTATAACAAATTGTAATACCAAATTGGAAATCAACCATATTTTGTATGGCCATCCAATACAATAATATAACTATTATAAAATTTTATTATACTTACAAATACTCAAATTAGTGATATCAAATCGGGTTTAGTAAGGCACAGCAGTTTTTCCTCAACCGTACCTGTTAACTGCGTAAGATAGATCTTTCATAATCACAATATACTGACATTAAATTTCTTCGTATAGATACTAAATTTGACATAGTATATTTATAAAAATTTATCAATACATACCTGTTCTAACTGGAAGTTAATTTGCAAATGCTAACTTCACTTTCACTGAATATATATTTAAATATTAAATATTATTTAATAATAATTTTGATGAACACGTGGACTACACAAATCCGCGTCGTTTTCTACGTGTTTAGGCGTCTGCGTCTCCTCGCCCGTGTAATATGACGCGCATGCGCGTGTATACGGATATCACCATATGACATAGGCCGTAGGCTGCAGTAAATGACATAGTATTAGTGTATAGCAAGAATGATAGAAAGAAGATTGCGCCCATCAGAGAGTACGTGACGTCACGTTTTTCCAAGTTTAGCAGTATTGCCAACCACTTGCTCTTCGCAATAAATTGAATGCTTTTTTATACCGAAAATGCGAAAATTTTGAAGTTTCGTGTTTGTTTCTTTTTTTTTAATTTAAAGCTACCGAAACTTTAGGTTAAATAAAAACTGTATCATTATACAAAAGAAGGTTAAAAAAGGCCACTCTGAGAAGATTTTAGTGCTAATGAAAATTAGTTGGTTCTTATCAAATTTGATATTTTGAAAATATTGAATTTAATTTTTTGCTCCTTTTAAGGTTATGCAAGAATATTAAATGTCCCTTTCTCAACTCTTCTTAAGATTGAAAACCTTTTTACACATTTTAAAAGGCGTTACTGAATGCGGATTAAAACCATAGAGGTGTAATCGTTTCTTCCGGCCATCAATCCTTAGCGGGACATACAGCATCAAGAGGTGTATTCATTGTAAAAGGAAGCCACAAAATATCAGAAAATACTAAAGAAATCATACTGACATTTTTACAAAAAGAGTGCCTTATCTAGTTGCATAACCTCAAATATAGCAAATAAGTGGTTCCCTTAACAAAATAGTCTCACTTAACAAAAAAAAAAAAAAAAAAAAAAAACTCATAAATTAAATTGTACATTAGCGTAACACATTTATTAAAAAAAACGCACATTCTAAAGACAATTTGTCACGCATACAAAGTTCTTTAAGTGATTCAATAAACATTTGGTGTTTTATTTTCTTTAAATGGGCATTTTAGTGCGTTTTTATATTCAAAGCTAGGCAACACTACAGTAGCAAGAGAGAGATGTGACTGCCGAAAGCAGAAGAACACCAACAACACCTGCAAATGCGGGCAATGCCATCAGATATTAAAAAAAAGTAAAGCTAAATAAAACTGAATGAATTATTTAAATATAATAATTATTAAAAAATGTATATTTTACAAAATTATAAAGATTACTGTTAATTAGAACAGGCTAGAAAAATGTCATGAAGAAAGAACTCAAACTCCGAGACTAAATAACAAACAAAAAAATGCTAAATCAAGTTACGAAAATGTAATCTGGCCATACTGGAGCTAAAATCACGTAACTCGTTGTCAAATTCGCTGAGAGCAAAGTAATGGGACCACGATAAGCGCCATCTGATTATTCTTTCCATCATAAGTGTATAGTGCCTGTGTATACTCAGTAATACGTATCTACAGCGTGGGGAGACTACGAAGCACCGCCGAGTGGGAAGTGGTCGACAACAAAGTGGAGAGACTAAGGTTGCAAACACAGTGCACGCTGAGACGAAGACGAAGATGAAGACGAAGCTGGAGATGAAAAACAGTGCAGAACAAATCGTATGAATTCGCTCGCTCGTACGCATAGTGCGCGCTGTGACGAAGACGAAGATGAAGACGAAACGCAAGCAATCAGCTTCAAACGCTGCTGTACTGAATTTGAAGACGAATCGCTTGCTAGTTACCGTGGTTTTTGGTTCGTGGTTTGTTCTGTTTATGCTTTGGCACGTTAATTAAGTTAAAACAGTCGATAAACAAGTAATTAAATGAGAAGTAATAATCAATAAAAGGCATAAAACTAAATATATTTTAAATTATTTTTTACCTTAACGTCACAATTAGCTTTTCAGCACATATAATTGGCGTTTTATTAAAATTAGTCCAATTTTTAATAATAAGTGGCTCAATTTTAATTAGAATATAATCAAATGTGCTAATTGTCATTCTGGTATATTCCACAAATTTCTTTTCATTGTGGCGCAGCTCATCATACAAATGATGAAATTCACCAAGTGCTTCTCTGCCCAAATTTATAGGGTGTACTTTTTTATTTACTTTCATACGTTTTAATTTAAAATATAAGCTTTGCTCAATCAGCAAGTCATCATCTGATGAGGAATCCATTGCGGCTATCATAACAAAAGCGCAACCAATTCGTCTTGCACTGTGCAACCTATTCGCTTACTCGCAACGCAAGCAATTTCTCTTCAGCTTCGTCTTCATCTTCGTCTTCGTCTCAGCGTGCACTATGTTTGCAACCTAAGACGCACCGCACAAAGCGGAGAATGAGAATAGCTTGTATGCCGTAGGCTTATACATTTCGTGACGGTTTTTCGTAACGCTAACTCGTGTTTCGCGGCATTGAAATACTACTCTGACGCGCGTAAAGAAGTTTCACTTCAAAAACCGAGCTGATTTCTAAAACAAAAAAGTGCTGCTTTTTCGCTGCAGAAAGTAGCTTTTATGTCTTCACTTCATATGCCTCGTAGGAAGTATCTACTTGTATAAATCCCGACTTAGAAAAGAGTTAGCCCGTTATTTCGGGTTTGACATCAATAACCCAACCACACATACATAGATACATTTGCAACTACTCTTTACGTCGTCTTGGGTATTTGCTCTGCTCTGCGCTTAGTGACTGAGATCTCCCCCTCAGTGTGGGTGTGCATCTGTTCCCCTGTACGTTCGTTCATATGGATTACTGCTAAAAATTCTTGTAGCGCACATTTTCAATTCATTTTGTCGGATTTTATGATTTCATTTGCAGGTGTTTTAACTTAATTGCAAATTATCGTAATCGCTACATGTAACTTTTTTCTTATTCCTTATTTGTCCCTTCTTGCTGCACACAAGCAAACACACCCACACACCACACATAGGTATATACCAACTCCTGGTAGTTATTTGCGTTTTTGTTGAATTTTTTCTCCCCTATGCTGTTGTCGTCGTGTTTGATTGGGGTTTTGCATACATACACAAATGTGTGTGTGTGTGTGTAGGTGCTTATATGTTGCGTCAATTAATCAATTCAATGGCTTTTGATCACTCATGGGATTTTCGATAATTACGAATTATTGAATGGCAATTAAACTCACTCAGCAAAGTTATAAAAGTGATGAAATTTTTTTTTTAAATACATTTTTCTACTACTTTCCATTAAACTAATTGAAATGAGTTGTAAGCTTGGGAGATAAACGGATTCCGATTTTCAAAAGATTATTGCAATTTCTTTGCTTCCGAGTGCAAATTACTTTTATAACTAGAAAATAAATTATATTCTGTTACTTGTGTAACGATGTGACGGCGCTTTTCTTGTTGGGCTGCTTTTATTCTTTTTCGACTGTAGATTATTTTCTTTGAATATTTGACGACATAACTAAATTCCCAGGATTCGTCACCAGTTAAGACCCTGATCCTGACGTCGCTCACGCCATTCAACAATTCCTGAGCGTTGCTACGACGTTGTTTTTGGTCAAAATTCAGAAATTTTGGAATGAGCTTTGCTGCCACACGCTTCATGGCCAAAATTTGCGAAAAGATTGCATGGCATGAGCAAACCGATATGCCGACATTCTCAGCAACTTCTCTAATTGTGATTCGACGATTCTCCATATTTCACTTTCTCCACATTTTCACGTCGTTCACGTTCAGAGCGAGCGTCGTCATTTACATCTTCTTGACCTTCTATGAAAATCTTGTACCACTTGTAAATATTTTCTTGACTTAGAGTACGCTCATCGTATGCCATTGTTAACATTTCGAGTGTTTTTGAGCACTTAGTTCCATTTTTACGCAAAATTTGATACAAATTCTTTGATCCTTTTTTTTCGATAGCAGAAAATCGCCGAACACACGAAACACTTGTTTTTTTATGTCTCCCACAAACAAACTAAAGATGCTATATTGCCAAAACCGTGAACGTATCTTCGAGACGAGTGTACGAACATAAAAGAATAATAATAAAATAATTGAAAATTCACCTTATTTTTTGATCACACCTCGTAAGCACACCTTACAAGCGCCTAAGCAAACTTCTTTCACTGTATGTTCCTATGAGGGTTGGTTTTGGTTATATGATGGAGTGCCTTGAACAGAGCAGCTAACTTGAATTCTAAGCATGCATATCTAGCATAATCTTTGTCGTGCTGGGGCGCTTTTAATTACACAAAGATAAGCTGCATATGCGATTTAAAATTTCCTTTCTCAAGGCTTTGCAGGATATCCAATTAACAGCTACTGTTGGTCCCCGCTTAAAAGGCCTTTCTATTCGCAAAAAAAAAAAAATCTTTCTCAGCAAACTAAAACCATTAATTATTTTATTATTAATTGTGCTACTTTCCAAATTTTCAAAATATATGGTTTCGCTTCGTAATCCATGCAATTCTTAGTACGCGTACCCAGGGTAAAAATAAAAGATTCTACGAACAAAATGAAAAGATCCACTTTATGCCATTTATTCTAATAAATAAAAGGAAATAAAAAATTTAATTAACCACCAAAGTTTTGCTCTTGTAAAATCACTTTTTTAACGAACTTTGCGTACATAGACATAAGCGAGCCAAACTTTGTAGTGCAATGCGTCCATGAAAAATACATTCCACTTGACACAAACTTTCACCTAAGTTAACAAAATATATTTTGATTTTTGATAATTTGCTTACAAGTTTTTGAACAAGCAACTATGCAGTGATTAAAAACTGCATCAATTGAAAGATGAAATTTAAAGTTTTCATTATTTTAAAGTCGACTTACTTGTACTTGTGTGCCTATGCTGTGTTACGGAAGAGCTATGGAAGAAGAACACAACGCACTTACGACTCCGCCAGCATTCATTGACTCTACTCAGTTGCTCAGCAAGCATGCAGACTAATAAATTTGTTAGTAAAATATTTTAATTACGTTTACACTTGACCATAACTGGTCATCAATCAATTGCCCGGCAAAGGAATTGTGCTGAGATCGGCGAAAGGGAGTGGCAGCAAAAATTGTAAAGAGGATGATTTAGCAAAGACGAAAGCAAAACACGCAGTGGCTGGATGGTTTGGTATGAGCGTGAGTGCATTAAAGTAGTGGTGAATCTGCCACATATTTTATTAGGTGCGCAACTAAGTTCTCGCTGTTTTTTTTGATGAAAATACAACTTAATTCTGAAAAAATGGTTACAATTGAATCATTGAAAGCATTGCCCATCGCTGGTTACTACTTTTTCCCATCTTTCTGGTAGATCTCGTATACCGTCGCGATACAACTGTTCATCTTTTGAGGCTATCCACGGATCAAGCCATTTTTTTATGTCTTCATATGAATGGAACTGCTGGTCAGCTAGACCATGTGCCATCGTTCGGAACAGGTGATAATCGGAGGGCGCATTAACTGGAGAATATGGCGGGTGGGGTAGGATTTCCCATTTCAGTGTTTTCAGATAGGTTTTAACGGTCTTGGCAACGTGAGGCCGAGCGTTGTCATGCTGTAGAATCACTTCTTCATGCCTCTCCGCGTATTGCGGCCGCTTCTCGCGCAGTGCTCGGCTCAATCGCATCAATTGAAGTCGATACCGACCCCCAGTGATGGTTTCGCTTGGTTTTAACAGTTCATAATAAATAACACCAACTTGGTGGCACCAAATAGAATCATGACCGGGCAGTCCTCATGACTTTCTTTTCTTTGAATTGGTGTAATGAATCCATTTTACATCACCCGTCATGATGCGATGAAGAAACCGCTTCCTTTTTTGACGCTGGAGCAGTTGTTCACAGGTGAAAAAACGACGTTCAATATCCCTTGGTTTTAACGCATAAGGAACCTAAGTCCCCTGTTTCTTAAGCATTCCCAAAGCATGCAATCGCTTGGAAATGGATTGGCGGGTAACTCCTAATACTGAAGTAAGCTTTTCTTCTGTTTGGCACGGATCCTCATTGAGCAATGCCTCCAATTCAGCGTCTTCGAAGGTTTTTTGGCCTTCCTTCACGCGGACGGTCGTCAACATTAAAATCTTCGTCTTTGAAGCGACGGAACCAATCTCGGCACGTTGTTTTAATTTAAATCAGCATCTCCATAAACTTTTTGTAGCTTTCGATGCGCTTCAACCACCGTTTTTTTCGAATGAAAGAGGAAAATCAAAACTTCCCGCAAATGACGATTATTCGGCACAAAATCAGACATTTTCGCAAAACCAAAAGTATATGATACCAAAACAAAATCACTAATGTGTCGAAGCAGTTTGCTAACCATAAGACTAAGCTTGATTTATGATGTTTAGGTTATGTAAGACCCGACTAGCACACACTGCTAGCGGCATCTATTGACAAACAGCGGGAACTTAGTTGCGCACCTAATATTTTTTTTTATTTAAAAAACATTTTTAGAATAATTTTGTATTTCAATTTTGTTATTTTTAATTTTTTATTTTTATTGTTTTTTTATTTTTAATATTTTTTTTTTTTTTTTATTTTTAATATTTTTATTTTTTTTTTATTTTTTAAGTGCTGCTGTATTGGTATAGTACATGCCACTGGTATGTGGAGCTTAAGTTTCTGCAGAATTTAATTTATTTTGAATTGCTATTGCCTTTATTAAAGTTGCTGTTGTTGTTGTTGCTCTTGTGAGCATACCAACGCCATGTGCAATGCATTTATTTACAAACTTACTTATACATTTGTGTGTATGGATGCTGGTACACATAAGTAACTGTGGTTCAGATTTTTGCTACTGTACTGCTCAATAAATAAAGGGTCTGTCAAGGGTCTTACTAAAATAAAACCTGTAAAAATGTTGACTCTTTTAGGTTTCACAGCATTTAAATGCCCACCACGACCACGTCTACAGGTAAAATCCGCCAAACAGTCGATGCATGAATGCCTAATTTTTGAGAACGTCGAGATGTCATTGTTGAAGGTTATTCAGCAACACTTTGCGCTACACCAACAATATTCTCACTTGTCAATAGACGTCCAGTCCTGCCTGCCAAAACTTTATAGCTCAGCTTTTGGCCTGTCAGTAATTTTTTCAAGGTGAAAGTAATTGAGAAGGTGAGGCCAATAGTAGGCCGTTATTCGGCTCTCAGCGAATTTGACAGAATCAGCTGAGATGGTCTGACGTAGTCGGGGTTATGAACCGCTTTGTATACGAAAAAACTAAGAATGTGTTAGTGATATATCAAAAAAATCAATACAAGGTCATTCCGTTGCTGTCTGAAAGACGACTGATTGGACGAGTATGTGAAATGATCGTACAGAATGCGGCTGGCGAGTCCACCGTGTCGTGACAGCCGAAGTTGCATGCATAATTTTGTTTTTCTTCATAGTTATTGGCCTATCATCCTTCTAATTTTCGTATCCTCCACATAACCAGTTTCGTGAAATTCACTTTTCACCTTTCACTTTAAATTGTCGACTCTTTCGGACGAATATTTCCACAAGAAAAGATCACGAATTTTGAGTTATGTTGTTCTGAAAAATCGCCCATTTTCATAATAGGTTTCAATAATTTTAACGCGTTGTTCTATTGTGTGTGTTTTTTTTATCCGAAGGGGGAGTCTTACATAGATACCGTCAATATAGACGACATGCACGATTCATACTGATCGCTAAAGGTGCACCTCATTCGGGACCACGCATTGTCAGTATTACTACTAAACTGGACTTGCGAAACAGTATACCTACGTACTAAACCCTAACTCCGACCTCTGTAGCTTTAGTTTGCCCTGCGGTACCACCGTTTAAGCATTGCATCGCAGGGCCAAGCGCGTATGCCACTATAGCTCTTTGTTCATGTTTCTGTCTCCGTCTACCCTTCATTACTTCTTTGCCTTCTTTGTTTACTGCGTTCCCATTCCTTTTTCCGCAGTTCCTGTAACGCATTTGCAGACCATTCTCTCATCTTGGTCCACACAAACTTTGATTACAGCATGTGATTTACAATGTTACACGGGGTTATTCTTACTTTTATCGTTTCCTCAATGGACATTCCCTTTGATGCGTATCTCAGGCAAGAGAAGAAGATATGTTCCACCTTCCCACTACCGTTGCCGCAGAACGAGCAGTCTGCTGCGTCCCCGTGGCCGAGTCTTTGAAGATACTCTCTATAGCATCCATGACCCATCAAGAACTGTGTAAGGTAGTAATATGTGTCACTATGTTCTCTCTCAACCCAAGCCCCTCACGCTTCTGATAAGTTTATGCGTCCACCTCCCTTTTGTCGCTAGGGGCCCAGCGATTTTCCCCTTCAATTATGCTCCCCCGTCTTTCTTCCTTACGCTCTTCCGCCGTTAGTCGCCTGTTTAGGCTTTTGGCTTTGTCACAGACTCTACCCAGTTCAGAGGCCATTATATCTGGTGACATGATACCCGATACCCATGTGTCATACTGCTTCAAACGTCACTGTCTTGACAGCACAGGCAACTCTAAGGGCACTTAGTCTAAAAACTATTTCCGCCTTCTTCGCGTATGTTTTTTGTATCAGGTCTTTACCTCAAATGGGTGCTGCATACATGAGTGTAGACTGGGTAACTTTAGCCAGGAGCGCTCTACTACTCTGAGTGGGACCACCAATGTTGCCCATAATTCTTGACAATGCCGCCGTTACCATGGCTGCTTTTCTGCATGTGTTTTTAATGAAGCTTGGGGGACATCAGAATTCGTTTTAGAGGTATGGTTTCTTCGGCAAAGTTTCTTATTTTGATCCCTAGAATACGATTTTCACAGAGCAATGAGCGATTTTTAAATCGTCCCGCCCGACATTGTTTAGTGTGCTCGTTTCTAACTTTTTACTACTTGTAATGAGAACTGCTTCTGTTTTTTATCCTACTAGTTGGAGTTTAACCGCCGTTAGCCATTGTTTGAGCTTTGTTCTTGCCTCGCTGCAGATGCTCTGAATCTGAGGGATTGTTTTGGCGACTATGGTCAACTCAATGTCGTCTGCGTATCCTATTATTTGCACTTCTCTCGGCATTGGGAGTTGCAGTACCCCATCATATAGTACATTCCATAGGATCGGGCCCAGTACAGATCCCTGCGGTACTCCGCCCGTCACTGCATATCTCTTAGGACCTTCATCGGTACCACTGTTTATAACCCGTACTAAGTATGCTAGCGTTATTTCTCTTCCAGAGCCTTCATAATATGGGGCCAGTACGACGAGTTGAAGGTGTTTTTGACATCCAAAGTAACAACTGCACAGTGTTCTTTATCACCATCCCTCCACCTGTTACCCTCAACAGCCTTGTTTGCAATGTTTGTCACCTTCCTGACGGCGTCGATGGTTGAACGACCTTTTCGGAAAGTTGTTCTATTGTGTAAAATTGCCCATCTGCCTACTTCAAAAATATGAAAGATGGCATAGAAAAAGGTACCATAGAGCACTAATTCATCACTGACGTCTAGGTCTCTTACCTTTGGAGGACCCTTTAAACATCGAACTGCTATCCTGATGTTATTACATTTTATTTAACTATTCACAAGAACTCAATTGATATGAATGAGTTTGTATTGTTTTGCGCATAGCTTACATATGAGAATTATTACGTACATGAATTTATAAGTTATTTATGGTTCCATGGCCAGCTTGGAAATTATTTAAGTAAATATTTTTCACCAACAAATAAATAAAGGTGCTCGCTTGTTGTTTTTTGTTTTCATGCTGCCTTTATAAAACACTTGAATGAGTATACAAAGTGCATAAAGTCAAGTGTCAGGCAAAATGCCAATAGAATGAAAATAATCTGGGTTGGCTGTAGAAGTAAATGGCTGTAGACTTGAAATTTTTGCATATTTCTTCAATTATTTGTTGCACGTGTAGGACATGAGGAATTTGTGCATTTTGTGTTGCTCCTATTTTAATAAAGTAATAAAATAAAAGAATATATTAAAATAAGAATAAACCTATTATTGGGCTATCTGAAAAGTTCGGTAACCAATTTAATGTTAATAAGATATTTTTCTTTTGTAAAATTTATTACTTCAACAATCTACATTTGTGCTACTGGGATCGATAACAGCTTGAGGCAGTTCAATTCCATATGCACGTTCAACTATAGATTTTCCGGAGTAATACTGCACAGCCAGTTTTTAGTTTTCTCGCCGATTTAATATTTAAAGGACTTTAAAGTTTAAAAGGGCTAAATGCAGTGAACTAAAGATAAACTGGGTCACTTGTTTGTACCGACACTTCAATTCTTTGTAACTTGAGGATGGTGCAACTGATTCTCAAAGGCAACAGCCAATACAAACGATTAAATTTGGTATTTTATTGTAAAAACCGAAAATAATAAAATATTTAAATTACTAGGAAATTATTTTCCAGTAAACAAAACAATAACTTAATTGTACAACTCAAACATAAAGTGGGACTATAATGAATATAGGGAAATTAAGGAAAATGGATGAATTAATATTTTGTGCAATATCCCCGTGCACTAATGACTACTTGAAGAGGTCGTTGCATTGAGCCTACCAGAGTTTTGTTGACAGTTTAGGTTAGGTTAGGTTAGCCTGGTTGGCAATAAGCCACGCATAGACCTTTTGGTCCCTAGCGATACCAGATGGAGGCCGACCTCTATGAATCCCTAAAGTAGACATCATATAGGATGTCAGCGCTTTTGGCGAATCTAAGTAGGTCTGGGAGCTCCGCTTTTGAGACGTCTTCCAGACCCTTTTGTTGACAACTCTTGGAATATTTTCCCATATCTCTTCAATGGCTGATTTTAGGGAACTTTTACCACTAATCTGCCGTTTCCACAATTCTCTTTTAAAGGGGGAAACCGGTTTAGGAGGCCAAAATTTTGGTGTTTTTCGAGAATTTTTTGAACAAAGAAGGAATAATCAGAAATTGTTTAAGTTTAGAGGATAGTTTATTTATATTTTTAGACTTTTAAATTTTTTTGAAGCTATTTCCGCGGGAGATAGTGGCGTTAGAGCGTGTTGTCCATGGACGATCGCCATCCGAGTGTCTTGCTGGTGGGAATTCCTGAAGTTGCAATTTTTCTCTGAAATCAACAGCAATTTTTTTTTTATTAACAACATATTTCCTAAGAACATGAACCTAATTGTGGTAATAAAATATTGAATATTGCATGCTTTTGAATCGCTTGAACACAAAGTTGTTTTTTTATATCATATTTTTTCATCTATTTTGCTTAAAAAAACATATTTTAAATAATAATATAATCCCAAAATTAGGTTCATATAGATTAGAATTGATTAAAGAAAAAATCCCGAAAAATTTTAGAACGATTGGTCGATAACTTTTCAAGCTAGAATTCCCACCAGTTGAAGAAAAGTAGTTTCGAGAAAACTACGCAACGGGCGGAATCAACGGGCAGTCACTTAAGTGCTCATTGAATCGGGAATAATACGAATTTCGCTTTAAAATTTTTACCACATATTCTGGAGTAGTTATATTAACGATTTATGCAATAAAAAAATAGATTTTTTTGGTCGATCTAAACCAGTTTCCCCCCTTAATGTGGGCCGACAAGTGCTCAATGAAATTGAGATCTGATCTTTAAGGAGGATGGGGTAATACTTTTTTACATCTTCAATATTTCTAGATAATTAATTTCAGTCACTTTCATTTTCCGTCAATGCTCCTCAAATCATAATTAGACGGGTTGAGCGCTGTACTTTCTAATCTCCAGACAAAACTGCGGCCATTCGACAGAAATAAGTTGAATTTCGATTCGTCGGTAAAAATAACGTTGCTCCAAAACCCATTCAGCTTGCTAACGTATTCTTTGGCATAGTTCAGTTCCTTTTACTCACATTAATCCTTGCAAGAATGGGATTTTTTCTCTGTATTCGTTACTGTGCAGAAATTTTCTGAATGTTTGTGGATGTACGTCAACAATTGATGAGTTTTTGAGTGATTTGGCGTTGAAATTCGAATAGGCCGAGCGAAGGAGGCTAAAAAGCCCAATACATTTAGAGCTCTGGAAAGAGGGTAGTTAGTCATGGAGGAAAGGAGAAAAGTATCAGAGAAAGAGATGCGAAAGAGTCCCGATTCTTTGGCAAATCTGTAAATAACATCCAGTTTTAGAGAACGACTATTACTCATTCTCACGACATGGGAACCCAAAATTCGTAGCCTTGCTCTAGCAAAGGCAGGACACTCATAGAGGAAGTGCTCAGTGCTATCCGTCTCCTCCAATAAGACAGGCACATCGGGCCTCAATGATTCTAATAGTAGTCATATGCTGGCTCCATAGTCTGTGTCCTGTAATAATACCACCACTTGGAGTAAATCTTGGCAACATTTTTTGGATTCTCGTATATTAAACGTATACTCCTTCTATTGGTCACATTTGAGTTAATTTCGGAAACACTTCCAGTATCACTTATTCTCAGAAAATAATGGTTTTCATGACATTTTTTTTAATATATTAAACACTGTCGAACTGGGTCTCATTTGTGAAATGGCACGCACACCCGTTTTGGGTTTTTGGCCGAGCTCCTCCTCCTATTTGTGGCGTGCGTCTTGATGTTGTTCCACAAATGGAGGTACCTACAGTTTCAAGCCAACTCCGAACAGCTGATATTTTTATGAGGAGCTTTTTCATGGCAAAAATACCCTCGGAGGTTTGCCGAATACGCTACGCGGCCGAATACGCTAATAAGTTTCCGCCCTCGTTAAAGAGGTGTCGCTGCTGATACTATTTTTGCGTTCGTTCTAGTAATACACTTGTGATTTGAAGGAGTATATATGAGACCTCGATCGCAATAGTTGATATTCGTTTCAAGCGTAAAGATCCTTTTTTATATGACGTCGAAAAGATCTAAGTTCGTCCCGAAAAAACAGCATTTGCGGCAAGTCAAGCTTCATTATTACCTTTTAAAAAAAAGTGCATCCGAAATGTGTCGTATATTGAGTGGTTTCGACGCTTCTCGAAGTGGCACCGAAAAAATTCGAAGATACTCAACTACACAATTATTGGCTGAAGACGCATGTCGAGCACTTGCTGATATGTCTAAACAGTTGGATGTTGACAGATCAACCGTCGGTAAAGGTTTGCATACGATGGGAATGGCCCAGAAAGCAGGTAACTGGGTGCCATATCAATTGAAAAAGAGGGATATCGAGAGACGTTTGGAGACTTGGGAGATGCTTCTTGAACGGCAGGAAAGAAAAGGTTTTCTGCATCGCGTTGTCACTGGCGATGAAAAATGGATCTATTATGATAACGCTAAGCGTCAAAAATGTTGGAGCCTGCCAGGTGAACTTGGCCCATCCACAGTGAAAAAAAATATTCATGCTTCAAAGTTTATGTTGTGCAACTGGTGGGATCAGAAGGGTGTTATCTATTATGAACTCCTTAAACCATCTGAAACTATCGCTGGTGATCGTTACCGACTGCAGCTAATGAGTTTGAATCGAGTTCTCAAAGAAAAGCGGCCGGAATGGGACAGTAGGACGGTCGACGAGACACACTGATTTTGCTGCATGACAACGCCAGGCCACACGTTACTAAGTCGGTCCAGAAATCGGTCCACCCCCAGTATCCCCCAGACATTGCATCTTCGGATTCCCATCTGTTCCGATCAATGCAGTCAGCCCTTATTGGGGAGCATCGCAAACTGGCTCAATTAATGGATCAAGTCAAAAGAACTCGAATTTATCGTCAGAGGAGTCCGTATGCCGCCTGAAAGACTTCGTAACTTTGGCTAAGACGGGACGGAAACTTATTCCTATACCCAATAAAATAGAGTTTTTTTAAATATTGTTGCCAGTTTCTTTTCGGTTCATTGCACTTAATAAATATTTTCTTGATTTTTGTGTTTTAATCAGTAAATTTTGTATTTTTTTTATTAACGACCCTTTTTTATTTTGTATTGTAGAAGTGTGCAATGCAATATAAAAGTATAAGAAGGATACTAATAAGCAATTTTCATTCCACAATTTAACATGTTTTAAGAAGCATTTTATGATGCATCATAATCGCTAATCGATCTCCATAAGGTCGGCTACCGTTGTACGTTTTAAACGGCTTCGAATACAGCCGAAGTAAGCCTGGTCACTACTTTGACCAACCAGGCTTCGTGCAATATCGTTCTTATTCTTCTGCAGCCTAATAGATTTTGATTAGAACGTTGACAAACAAATTCTAAAATTGTGTGTTTTTGTTACCAGAAGTAAAAGAAGGCGATTCTGGCACACTTTATTAATACACTTTGGTTTCAAGTACCTGTTTACTATACAATTAAATCAGAAATGACGAAACGTTTTGAGTAGGATTACCATTAAAAATATCAAACTTTACGATGACAATCAAAATCAATATCAAATGAGCTAGGCGTCAACCCCAACAAAACTGAACTGATTTTATTTACCAGGAAACATAGAATTCCAAAATAACTCCTCCGACTCTAGATGGAACGGCTTTGTCATTTAGTGATGAGGCCCGCTACTTAGGTCTATTACTAGACAGAAAATTAAGATGGAAATCAAATGTTGAAGATAGAGTAAAAAGAGCAACAATAGCACTCTACTCTTGTAAACAGCTGATAGGACTAAGTTGGGGTCTTTCCCCATCTATCGTATATTGGCTATACACGGCAGTTGTAAGACCAATGCTAACATACGGTATACCAGTATGGTGGCCATTTTTAGATAAGTTATATATCAAAAAAACCGTGGTACATGTACAAAGAATGGTCAGTCTTTGCACCTGCGGGGCACTGAGAACCACACCCACAGAGGTACTAAACATTATGCTTAACCTGTTACCAATAGAGCATTTCGACAAGCAAGCAGCTGCCAAGGCTGCTCTCAGATTAAGAGAAATCGGTCTACTCAGAATAAACCAGAGAGGACACTCTTCAATTTTAGAAAAATTCTGCATTCCTGGTACAACGGATTTCTGTAAGACCAAGGATATCAATTTAGATAGATCCTTGGTCACAGCATTTCCTTCCAAAGAGGAATGGGATTATGGGATTATTGTTAGGGAAAATGATATATACATCTATACAGTTGGCTCAAAACTAGACAACAAAGTAATTGGAGGGATTTACTCCGATAAACTCGGAGTTAGTCAATCATTTCGCCTACCTGATTACCTGATCATTGCAGTGTATTTCAGGCGGAAGTCACTGCCATAAAAGAGGGACTTACGGTAATGTAAACGAGAGTATTATCCACAAATTAAGTCGTCATATACTCGGACAGTCAAGCGGCAATAAAAGCGCTTGAATCTAAAAAACACTCGTCAAAAATAGTCTTAGAATGTTTTAAACTTCTAAATGACGTATCTAAGTGCTACAAAGTGCACCTTATTTGAGTGCCAGGCCACAGGAATATATCAGGGAACTGAAAGGCAGATGAACTTGCTCGAATTGGTACAACGCTTGACCTCCAAGCGGATAAGACGCTGATACCCATGCCTTTTGCCACTTGTAAGCTACTGATACATAGGGAAACCATTAATACGGTAAATACAAGTTGGAAAAACCTCTCAACATGCGAACTAAGCAGATAGATATGGCCGAAATGGAACAGCGGTCGATCAAAAATCTTGTTAAGATTTAACAGAGAAACTATAAGAAAAATGATAGGCGTATTAACTGGTCATTGTCTGATAGGCAGCCACGCTAGAAGGTTAGGACTCCCGTACTTCGATTTCTGTAGAAGTTGAAAAAATACAAAAGAAGAGGAAACAGTCAGGCACTTTTTATGTGAGTGTGAAAGCTTAGCGACAAGAAGGCTCCGCACTCTGGACATGGCATTTTTAATTGATGTAGCGGTCATAGCGCATCTAAAACCCACGAAGCTTTGCTCGTTTATTAAAGCTACCGGATTGTTTGAAAAGGAACCCATAGGGTAAGGATAAGTTCCAGTGGCAACACAATGGACCTATGATGGGTCTAAGTGTGTTATTGCGACAGCCACCCCACCTATCTACCTACCTACGATGACAATGCCAGATTTAACGTATTCACAAGCATATTGCCTTATCTGAAAACTTAGATAGCAGCCCTCGTGTATATTTGAACAAACTTTCAAAAATTTTAAAGTCGAACTCAAAGTATTCGGTTCTAGTGTGACTGTTTTCCCATGATTATTGCAATACCAGGTGAGCCATTGAGCTTCTTCACGAAGATGCTCCCAACACTTTTGATTTACAGCAATGCAGTTTTTACAGATTTGTTATTCTGTTTTTGTTGTTTTATTATTTATTATTTTCCAATTTGTTGTTCTAATGGTATTTGTTTTATGTGCGTATTGCTGTTTTTATTGCTCGTTTTGCGCTTGCCGAATGTTAATTCATGTTTTTGCTGCTGTTTTACTCTACCCTGGGGAATTTCACAAGAAACATACATCAACAAAAGAAGAAAACAAGAACAAGAAAAACAGCACCAGCACAAATCTTTTTTGAGTGTAAATACAACGAAAAAAAAAAATTTTAAATAGAAAGCACCAAACCGAACTTAGAAAATATAATAAAATTTAAACGCATAAACGAAGTAAAATTTTCATTTTTATCCTGCGGCTACTGCCCAAATTGTTTGTAGACAGTTATTGGGTTTGGTTGGATGCTCGATGGTTCGGTTGTTCAGTTGTTTGGCTAGTCCGTTTGCTTGGTCAGTTGGTTTTTTTGTTTGTTTTTTCTTTTTTGCTTCACTGGCGTCGTAGTCCCCCAGAGATTTCTAACTGCGTTGCTGACTTTGCTTCCTGTCGCCTGTTTGTTCGGTTGCTTTGCGGCTACTAAGCGTGTGAATTTGGATTGTAAACTTTCATCCGGCCGTGCGGTGCGTTGCTTTTCGACAGACAGCAGGTTTGCATACAACTTGAACTGCCCTTCACTTGGCTCTCAGGCGGCTGTTGTTCATTTTTGGTTGATGTGAGTTTGGGATGGCAAATAAATTGTGTTAAGTGCAACACATTAGTTTGCATGGATTTTTGTAATGAAAATTATTTACTCACATTTTACCTCAAGCCTCAAGCGCCACTTCTCTTGCCTCCTCTTCCTCGATCCTTTCGGTCTCTTCGGCTCGCTTTCGTAAGGTACGCAGCCCATTTCAAGCCCATTTCCAGCCTCTATTAGGGTGTGTATACTGAGCAGAGGTGGGGGGTTATGTTTCAACAACATGCAGTTGTGTGGATTAATGTGGTTGGGCAGTGTGGCGTAGTTAATAATTTTTGCTTTTCTACTTGAAGTTATTGCATTATAAATATTTGCATTTGTGTGCGTGTGTGTGTGTGTGCGTGTGTTTACCAGAAATATGTAGTCATGTTTTCCTCGAATTCTTTGCGGCTATCTCTGTTTGCGTGCATATTTTCCTACATTGTTTTTCATTTGGGAAAATACTTGTAAAATAATTCTCGGGTAAATTAGAGGTAAAAGGTAGCCGAGCAAAAAACAAAAATGAAGCAGTAGGTAAAATAATAATAAATTCAAAAATGAGAGAAAATTGTAAAATAAATCTTTAGCAAAACGAAAAAAATGCTTTATGTTCTACGCAAATTTGAGCAAATTTAAGTTTAAATTGATATTAATGAGACCATTTTGCTTAAATTAGTTTACTCAGTTTTTTGTTCTATCAAAATAATTTGCTTCGTTTTCCTTTTCATAGTAACCGGTGTTGGGCTTGTGTGCGAAACGTTTTGTTTTTGTTTGGGTCTAATTCGGTTTCCGTTTTTCCAGAGGTTTATGAGTTAATTAATATTAATTTTAGTAGTTACACTGTGGGTGCTCAAAGGGACATTGCTAGGCCAACAAACATTTTCGAAACCATGTCGTTGGTATGTATTTGGGCAGATTTATGTGCGAAGTTTTGCCAGTTAGAAATTATTTCATGTGTTTCATAAAATTTTTTTGACACTTTCAAAAAACTGAAATGAAGCGCGTGAAGTTCGAGTTATACTTATACATATGACCATAGGTGGGTATATTTTTTAAGTTTGGTCAGGTTGGTATGGTTGCCCAAGGAATGAGCACATTCGGACGGGGAAATATATGTATATACATATTTTTTTAAGTTAAAATTATAAGAAATTTTTTTCGAAACAATTATATTTACCTTAACACAGATTGTTTTTTTTTTGTTTTTGTTTCATGGTTTTTGTTTTTTGTTTTTTGTTTTTTTTTGTTTTATGTTTTGAGATGCCCAACTTTTCCTTAATGACAGAAGGGTTTGCGACAGTCGATCGGACATAACAAGTAACATCAGCTTAGTCCATCTGCAGCCTCTCTCAGCCTGCCAAGCTCGCTTGTGGTTGGTAGTTACCCATTTGCTAACCGTGGCTTTGATTATCGTTATCCACGATACCCACGTGCCCCATTAACAGGTTAATAAATTCCGCGTTTCAATCAAAATAATTGATAAAGTTATTGTTAATTGGAAATTGTATGCGGTCAATCTCGGACGTGTTTTTCTATTCGCTCTGTACTTTTGCTGCACAAAAGTTATTTTGATATAATATGAAATGACAGTGTATTAACACTCAAAAATAAAAAGACAGTGACTTTAAGCTATACTTGTTATAGTCTGAACTAAATTCAAATTAGTGTGAATAATAAAACTAAATAACAACAAGACAAATATGCCGTGTGTATGTGGACAAAAAGTTGATCGTCCTCAACCGAAAGTGCAGTGTGCGGAATGTCAAGAGTTCTTTCACCTTGACTGTGTTGGTTTACTACAGGCAGATGTGGATTTCTTGCTCTCATCTGATAAACCATATTTTTGCATGATCTGCTCTGCTGGTAGACGCTCTTCTATTAGGTGTCAAACTTGATCAGTACTTTCGGCCGAAACGAAATAAAGAACATGATGATACAAATGTGTACAATATGAAGCAACAAATTACATTTCTTTTGTTGTTAAAGAAATAGCTGCGCTTAGAACGGAAAATAGTAGCATACTATCTGCTGTAAATGCTCTGCGTGAAGAAAAAAAAACAAATAATGCAAAAATCAGATGATCTTCTCGCAAAAAATTCACTCATTGTTCTCTAAGCTTGAAGCAAAAGATGTCGTTCTCTCTACATGAACAACTGAGGTAAAAAATCTCAAAAGCATTGTTGCTAACTCCGCCAGTATTCTCGGTAGTAGAAATTCAAAACATGCGAGCTCTTTACTCTCTTCTCTTTCTGTTCGTTGTCCGCCTATTGACCATGAGAACAATGCGCTGAACTCTGCTGCTACGTCTAAGCCGGCGTCGCAAACATCTGCTTTGCATCGTTCTGCCGTCGCTTAGGAAAAGAAAGCTAAGTCTGCATCCAAGACGGAAGCTTCTACTAACACTACTACTACTAAGTAGATAGTAGAAGGACATTTATTAAGCCTATTGTGCTTGGTTCCAATAACAATAATGAGCTATAAGTTGTCCCAATATTTAAATGGCTACTCTTATCATCATTCTCGCCCAATGTCAAGGAAACTGATATCTTGACTTATGTGTCAAAGCATGCTGAAATTGAAACTAAGTCTTTGGTATGCTACAAATTTTTTAAAAAGAATAGATAGAAAGAATAGATTTAAATACAATTAAAAAAATTAATTTGGAATTGAGGTTGTCAGAATACTCTTTAGAAAAGGTGTTCAACGCGGACATATGGCCAAAGCGTGTGAAAATCCGACCTTTTAATTTTTTTCAAAAAACGATTCACCAATGCATCAGCAATAAAAAATTGTGCTCTTAATAATGGTAAAAAAATTAAAATTGTACTTTCAAAATGTTTCTGGATTGAGAACTAAATCTAATTAACTTTTAGCGTTTAGTTCGCAGATGGATTATGATATTTTTGTTCTCATCGAGACATGGTTAAATAAGAACTTTTTCGATAATGAGTTTTTTGATCCAAATTTATACCATGTATATCGTAAAGACCGATATGTCGAGAAAACTGGTCGTGAATTGGCAGAAAAAATGAACTGCGATCATATAACGATTCTCAATTACCTTTATTCAAGGGAATTTACCAAAAAATTGGGAGTCTGGCTGCCTCACGAGCTCAATGAAAGAAAAAAATAAAGAAAGCGTTTTTTGTACGAGTACGGAATCGTCACGGGAGGTGAGAAATGGTGCCTATGCATTAATATAAAGCAATGAAAAGAGTGGCTGGCTCCAAGAGATATGTCTAAAGAATCCTCAACATGATATGTGTTTGGTGGGACTGGGAGGAGATGGTGCCATGGGAAATGTTCGAAAAAATTACACGGCCAACAAGAACCTCTACATTGCCCAGCTGCACCACGTGAATGAGGCTGTCCGAGTGACAAGATCTGATCGACATGGTCAAACCAAATTCTTTCACCACAGCACTGGGCCTCTTGTTGAACAAGTCGTTAAAGCCGCACTCCATGAGCTCGATGCTCGAATGGGAGATTCTTAAGCACCCGCCGTTTTCTCCGCTCCTTGAACAGAGCAATCGCCATCTTTTGCACTCCCTGTCAAACCGTATGAAGGGCGTTCGTTATCTTCTATAACAAAGAGGTCCTTAAAAACTGGTCAGAAGTCAACAACTTCTTTGACACCAGAGCAGGCGATTTTTGGCGAAATGGCGGAAAGTCATCAACAAATTGGTCGAGAGGTGGCAAGCTTGTAAACAGCAACGACGAATAGATAATTGATTAACTGATTGATATAATTATTGTTTTTGCTTTTGAAAAATAGACGTCTGCACAAATAGCACCTTCTTCTGTGACTAACACGTAGGTATATTTTTATTGGTCATACCAATGCAGCGTCTTCCAGTGATCATAGAGTTTGCACATCAACTAAGAACCAAATAACTATGCACAGGTGCATCTTTAGCTTTTGCCCGCCTGGAAGCTGTGCCCACGTCCGTTCACGTTTAATTTTAGATTTGCATAAGATTGCCGCGGAGTTCTGCCGATATATCTTAAATTATTAAACTCTATCTTACTTGAGATTCAAGTCATGCGCACCAGACTTACTTGGAAGGTAAGAATCTTGGAACCAAAAGAAAACACGATGGTCAGTTGAAGTTAAGTTGGACGCTTATGAATTGTGTGCGCCACAATACTTACAAATGTTGTTTTTTGACATAGCCGCTAAGCCAAAAAATGGGCCATGTTCGAGAAGATGATTTTTTAGTCGTAGCCCATACTTTGTGTGCTCACAGTTGAGCTGGAGTTTCGATAATATTTTTTAATAGTTTCCGCACGTTCGGCAAGCGTGACACAATACATGATGAAATTGCAAACGTTCCTGAATATTTTAACAGCTGCTGAAATAACACAATTTCGAAAACAATCATTGGTGTCTGGTCACTCTTTACACCTAATTTTAACTACAGTGTCCAACAGTGGGCGCTCAACACGAACAAAAGTTTTATAATATTTGGAGAGAGGATGCCTTCAATATTTTGGTTTAAAGACTTTGCCGAAGACAGTACTAATCCAGAGCATCGATGCGTTGAAGTTTTACATATTTGATCGAAAGTTTAATAATTTGTGACTTCAAATAAAATTACTTTCCGCAGACTGCTATAACACTATTTAACGAGGAATTTTTAGGTAGATTTTAACCCTCTAACTCATACTTCAATGGGAATTTTTAACCCGTTGCAAAAGATTTATAATCAAAGACAATTGGACTGCTAAAATGTGTCACCAAAATTGTAAGCAGACAATTTTACAGGGGGTCGCCTAGGATGGAAAACCCGTTCGGCTTAAAATAAGGGCGTAAGAGAGCTGGTGAAGATTTTGAGGCAGTCAAATTTCAAATTTCATGCCCGCTAATGGTGGAGTACCCAAGAGTATTCACGTCTACACCCGTTGCCTGGGATTTAGCAGACTAACAGTCCAGTTGTGCATTTTGATGTATTCATATTTCTAACAAAATGATTTTTAATTTCCAAATCTAACACACACATCCACACATTTATATGTCCTCTAAAATCTTTTTGCGCCTTTGCTATGCATTTGACTTGCAGACGTTGGCATTAATAAATCCAAGCGATTTAATATTTCTAATCTAACTTAACGAAAAAAATGTAACGAAGTAGACATCTGAGGGCACTTAATTTTAAGCTGAAGCTGGTATCGGATTGCTTTTCCAAACAATAACATTTTTAGTTGTATACCTTTGCTGTGTATAATTATGCAGCTATTGCGCTCATTAAGATAAATCTCGTCCTTCAAATATATCTTCTGCCTTCCAAGGCTTAGCACCCTTTTTGTCTAACCTCTTTGCTGCCCTAGCGCTGATACTCATCTTCCACTTTTTGTGTGTTCAATGCCATTTGAAAACTTTTGGCTATTCGTCTGTCTGTTTGCTGCCGTATCCCGAAGCTATTTCGTTACCTTGTCATTATCGTAAAATTTATTTTCAGTTTGCAATTAAAATTGAGTGTTTTCATTAAATTTTCCAAAGCAAGTGAATGGCGAGTCGTTAAGCGGCAACCCTTCGATCCATTGCATATCCCGTTCATTGCTGCTCATTTGCGCCATATGTAAATGTAAATACCGGCACGTATGTATGTATGTATGTGCCCTGCACAAGTGTGTGAATTTTCGGCAACACCATAAACACCTCATTTAGATATAAATCGCTTAAATATTACCCATTTTCCTTCAGAATTCCAACTTTACGAGCGTATTTTACTTTATTACGACACCTCGACTGAATGAGTTGGCTTTACTAGTCAAATGGAAAGGAATGCCAGCGCAGCATATCCTTCACATTTTACGATTATGTGTGAGACGTTTGAAATTTACGACTTCGATAGGAAATTATGCACATGTTGACATGATGGAAACAAAAGTGCCGAATCGCTGCTACTCTTACTACAAAATAATTATTTATGTTTAGAGATAGAGCGTGAGATTAGTTGGAAACGCGTCCATGAGTAGTTGTGGTCTTTTGTGGGAACACTCCAAGTAGTGAACGCAGGAAATATTTGGCTTCATTGTGTGATTGAGTGAGCTTAGGATTGGTTAGAAATACGAGGGCATTGACTTGCAAAAGCACTGCAGCTCTCTTAAGAAACTTGGGTTTATGTTACAGTAACGACTCGGATTTTTTATATGCCAAGGACTGTGACGTCAATAGTTTACTTCAAAAAAGTAAGGAGAATCGCATCAAGTGTTGCCTATTTATTGATGACATACCTTCAACTACTTTAGTTCTACCAACAAACTCCCATAAATCTACGGATTGGAGATCTAGATTTTCCAGAGGGATGCACATGTATGCCTTACATTGTGCGATTCCATGTCAAGTGCTCCAAGTATTTTGCAGAATGTCGTCAATTTTTCTGAAAGTTGGTTTATTTGTAGTCGAGAGTATAATAAGCAGAATACTGAAAAACTTTTGAAAACGAGTCAAAAATTTGAGTTGTGGAAAATTTTGGTATAGAATTTTTTAAAGTATTGGATTGGGGAATGAGCTCATAGCTTTTGTTTATATTTTTCTTTATTTTACAATGATTTGTGTGCTGTTTGGCAAAAGGTATGTATACATTCGATAAAACCCTTTCGGCTCTCCAAAACTATGTTAATTGTATTTTTGAGTTACTTCATTTTTATTAGTTTTTAAGGTTTAGAAATGGAGTACCCAGGAGGTAAAAATCAACATTTTCGACACCTGCTTTTCATCGAGGTCAAAAACCTGCCGAAGCAACCCGGGACATTTGCGATGTGTATGGGAGAAGGAGTCATAGGAGAGACTGCAGCACGGAAATGGTTTGCAAAGTTCAAAAATGGCGACTTTGGCGGTGATGATACGTCCCCAAGTGGAAAGTCCTTTGAATTCAATGAAGAACATTTCAAATCACTTTCGTAAATTGGCGGGAAAAATGAACTGCGATCATAAAACGGTTCTCAATTACCTCCATTCAATGGGATTTACCGAAAAATTAGGAGCCTGGGTGCTTCACGAGCTCAATCGAAAAAAGCAAAGAAAATCGCCATTAAATTGCTTCTCAGCAACTCGCCCGCCATCGAGGAACTCGCTGTCGCAAACAGCGCTTTTTGTACCGAATCGTCACGAGAGATGAGAAATGGTGCCTATACATCAATATGAAGCAAAAAAAGGAGTGGGTGGCTCCAGGAGATACGTCAAACCGAGAGTCAAGATGGAAGAATCTTCAACATGATATGTGTTTGTTGGGACTCGGAGAACATGGTGCACTGGGAAATGCTCGAGAACAATGCCACGGTCAACAAGTTGCCAGTTGCACCACGTGAATGATGCTATCTGAGTCACAATATTTGATCGACATGGTCAAACCAAATTCTTTCACGACAACGCCAGGTCACATGTTGCACAAGTCGTCAAAGCTGCACTCCAAGAGCTCGAAAAGGAGGTTCTACAGATGCCGCCGTATTTTACGGATTTTGTACCGGCCGATGGCCATCTTTTCCGCTTCCTGTCAAACCGTATGTAGTGCGCTATCTTCGATAAAAAAGAGGTCCTTAAAAACTGACCAGAGGTAAACAATTTCTTTGACACCAGACCAGTAAACTATCTTCAATTCCTTTCAACATTTTTGTAAATTATAATTTACTAGCTTTAACCCGCGGCCCCGCTCGCGTAGGAGTAGTTTTGAGGGATTCAGGATATGTACATATATAAAAGAATTACAAACAATAATTTCATAGAAAATAATTTTTTATTAATAACCATAATATTACAATACCCAGCATCCGTTGCTATGCCTCGTTGAATAAAATCAAAACAAGCAATCAGAAAAATATCAAGCAAAATTATTTTTATTAATTTTCAATCTCAAACCGTTTTTGAACTTTGCATTTGGGTCATAGTTGAACAGCTTATGCGGATTATGCGGATTATGAAGTCTAGAGTGTGCTATAAATAGTGGGAAATAGGAAAAACTAAGATTTTTTAGATTAAATTTAAGTAAATATTCGATTATTAGTGACGAATGAGAGTGATGGCGCGGTCTGGGGGCTGTGTGAAGGGAGTTCCATCATAAAAACATGCCTATAACCTTCATTGGGTGAAAATATGAATGTATAAAAATGTTTACGCCATTTGGTGTTGTCGTTTCGTAGTGATGCGCGGACAACGTACAGATATTCACTTTTATAGTATAGATGTTATTTTTTAGCGGAAAACAAAAAAAATTTGTTGTTATTTAATTTAATTATTGGAAAATGTAAAAAAAAATTTATTATAATTAATAAAAAAATTAAAAATAATTTATTAATTTAATTGGTTTTTGTTGAGTTCTTAAGAATCTTACGAATTTTTCTTCTTTTATTTTGTAATTTATGAAAAATATCTGCCTTAGATGGTTTTCTTACTTTTTTCATTCATAGTTGAGACAAATTCCTGAAATTTTCATAGTGGAATTTAGTTTATTTTTCGAGTTATATTCAATAATCCAATTAATAATTTTCACTTTAATCAATTTTAAAAATTCTGATATATGTAAACTTGTTTTAGAGTAAAATAGCTTCGGTTCCTATTAAAATTTTTATAAGTTTAATTTATTTAATTTTTTAGGGCTAAATGTCCTTAAAAAAAGTTTTATGATTAAATTTTTGAAAACGTAAAAAACAAAATGTTAAAAATAAATACAAATTTTTTGTTGATAATTTAAAATTTTTGTTCTTTTTGAGTTCTTTGGGAAAAAAAACTCCATAAGCATTTTTTTTGTTTTTTTTTATTAATAGCTGATACTATGCTCGGTTATTCCTGAAAGTTCCATAGTCGGAGACTATGAATTTTGCTAGTTATATTCAAATACGCGAGCAAGATCGGCTTACTAATGTAGGTAGCAAGGCTTCCTTTGATTTGCAAATGGATGACAAAGAAATCTGGGACTTTCAATGTCCCAAGAACGAAGATTTTGCTCCTTGACGTACCCGTTTAAGTGCAAATACTCTACGTTGTTCATCGTGATTGCATTAACTGATGCACTGTTTGCACATTGTACGGGAATATGTCTAACTTTTGTACTAAACTTCGCTGTACGGTCCGTCTGGTGATGCCCAATTGCATGGTATGTCGCCTGGTCGATGTTTCTTCGTTCTCAGTGACATCGGCAGCCACAGCCGCGCTATTCTCGGTCGAACCATTAGTCTGGTGGCGGCCACGCACTGCAAGCTTCGGTGCGGCTCGGTTCAAGTCAACCAGCTAAGTGCCGAAATGTTAGCCTATTTCGCGAGGCTCTATTGAAATCTGCACTGACGGCTCTGAGATGAACTGAGGTATGGGGGCTGGCCTCAATTCGGAACCTCTCATCTTATCCAAATCAAAGCGACTTCCTCACTATGCCAGCGTTTTCCAACCTGAACTATTAGCAGTCAGCGAAGCACGCAAATAACTAAAGCACTACAAAGAAATTAGTGCAGGAGTAGCTAATTTTTCACACAGTGAAGCATCTATCAAGGCCTTAGATGCCACTTCCATTTCATCCAAATTAGTTTTGCAGTGCAGAGAGGAACTGGAATTGCTTGGTTATTGGCTTCGAATTACTCCGATATGGGTTCTCGGTCATAGGAATATAGAGGCTAATGAGATAGCAGATGTGCTAGCAAGAGAGGGTTCGGCACTAGACATAGCAGAGGTGATGACAGTTGCTGTCGCATTCAGTACAATTATGCTTTAGCCGGAAGCAGGTCAAAGCGATTAATAAATTACTACTACAACAAGAAAATCATGGCAATCGTACAACATTCAGAGGAGGAATTATAATACCTGATAGGATGATCTCGTCCAAACATTTCACGTATAACTGCAACCCTTACAGTTCACATGCAGTCAAACTTAATCTTCTTTTCAATCCAGGTTGCAGAAGCTGTCAGGCAGAGGGGTTGAAATAAACTTTTTTCAACTATTTATGCGGATGTCCAGGTCCAGCAAGACTTCGCTCTTTCGGGAAGCCTTTCATATAGAAAATTAACGAAATCTTAGACATAGAAATTAAAAGTCTGCTGCTATACTTTGATCTCACGAAATGGATCTGAATCAAAAATAAGATAAGAAAAAACTAAAAATAAAACAACATCACTCATCACTTCAACAACAACAACAAGAACACAAACCCATTTAAACCCAAAGATTACAACAACTTTCGATTGGATGATTAGTTTTGCGCCACTTCGTCTTATTCGCATATTTGGATGTTGGTCGATCTTCCCTTCCGAATTGTGATACCAACATCCAGATGGGTCCAAACATATTTCCCCTTCCTCTGCATAAACTTAATTTTTAGTTTCTTAAAAAAACCTTATTTTTGTCTTTAGTATAAGTTCACTTGTTGTTATTGCTATAGCTGCAACTTAATTAATTAATTCACATAATTTCCTTATGTCTTTGCAGGTAAGTTATCCGTGCAACAGACAGCCAGAAGCAATTAGAAGCACAAGCTGTTGATGCCGCTGCAGTAAGCAAACATCCAACCGAACATCCACACACACACACACGCACACATCCATATACAGGTATTTACTAACTATGCAGATGCGCGTACATTCACACAAGTTCTAAAACGTTGACGACGTCGACGCCGACGACGACAAGACAATATGCAAAAACATCAACCCTAGTGAAGCAGTGACAACAATAATAGCAACCGAATAATTACAACAATTAAAAGCAGTCTATGAGTATAAGAAAAGTTACTTGAGGCCATGCAACTAAGTAAGCGCATGTGACAACCTGCATGGCCTCAGTGCATATGCATAAGTGCAAACCTACACACCTGCCTACCTACACTACCTACACTATACACACACACACACCCTCGCACATACTTATAAGTGCATATGCTTGCCTTCCAGTGCATCGACGAAGATGGTGAAGGCATACTTGCGCATATGTGTGTGCGTGTGTTTCTGCGTTTCCACCTATTCGCTTACAAATTCACAGAGTCATACACTTAAGGTGACAAGCTCCGTTACAGGCAACTAACATTTACTCGTAAGTACTTCATTTCGCCAAGTGCCTTTGAATGTCGCCGCTTTTTGTGGTGTTGATGTGTTGGCGTGTATTCGTACTCGTAGTTATGCGATCATATGTATGTATTTATAGTAACTGTGTGCGTGCATGTATTTGCTATTCACATTAGTTGGATTGTTAGTTACTGAAATATGCATTACCGTTAAAGTTGTTGTTCGTAAAAGACGTTTTTGCAGTTTTGATACTGCTTTGGCGATAAAATGGAAGACTTTGAAATAATTGAAAATATGAAGAAAAAAAATACAGTAGATTGAAAAAGAAGCTTGTCACAAAGTTTTTTAATGGATTAGAAGGTGGAAATTAAAGAAAGGAACTCCAGTCTTGATGTGAGTTAAATAAGCGCTTAATAGGCTTTCATTGAAAACTATTTTGTTTTTAATTTTTGTTCTGTTTATTTTGGTCCTGTTTAAAATTTCGGAAAATGCCTTAAGGGGTTGGGGGTCAGAGGCCCGAAAAAATGATGAGTTTTAATAATTTTTTTTGCTAGTGAATTGCTTTATTTTACAAAAGAAAAACATATTATTAGTACATCGTGTTTCAATTTGTCTTTCAAAATTTCAAAAAAAAAAAGTTAATAATTGCAAAAGTTATCGTTGTTTGCGTGGATCCGGTTTCTCCAGAAGTCCCTTGCGGTGATCATCACAAGCCCTTAGAGATTCATCTAAAATCAATCGGACAAAAAAAATTAGTTTTATTAATGGATAATCTTCTTTTTCCAAATGGACAATATGGCGACCTCAGGAAATGGATTTTCAAGAAAAAACCGACAATTAATTGTTAAAAAAAAAACGAAATATCTGGAAAAAATCGTTCGAAAAACATAAAATACTTGTGCCTGATTTTATGTTTTTCAAAAGCATTTTAAATTTTATTGAAATCTACCAAGCGGGCTTTAAGTTACATTAATCACCAGTTCAAAAAATATAGTTTTTAGAAAAAAAGCATTTAAAGTTTTGCTATCCTGCTCCGGAGCGCCCGAGGCTCTTTGTTAATTGTTGAGTAACTCGAAAAATATTTGTCGGATTCTCTTCAAATTTGCACTCAATATTTTTAAAATATTATACTTTAAGAAAATGCAAAACAAAAAATCCAATTTTTTTAAATTCTGACTACCCCTAATCCCTTAAAACCTTCCTAAGAAATTCTCTCCACCAGAAATGCATGCCCTCCTGTTTTAAATAATTTGCCTGAGTTTTTTGTCGCCCATTTTCACTCTAATTGATGTTTCTCCAAAAAATGAGCCTCTGTGAACTTAAATCAAATTTTTTGTGGTTGCGACAGTCGCTTTTTTTTTGTTTTGGAGGGTGATTTTTACGGGACGGGTCCCAAACTCGGCACACAACTAGATATCCTCTGCTGCCTCGTCTTCTCACATTACCTCGCAGTCGAATTGATGGTCGGAAGCTGCCCAGAGAATACTTGGGTGAAGCCCGAAAGTTGAGAGCTGCTTGAATCATTTGCAGAACAATCGTCTTGGTCACTCCCAAGTAAATGGTGATCAGAAATTTTGCCCCACTTGCGATTTTGCGCAAGATTTTTGGATCTTTGCACGACGCTTCGGCTCTTAAAGTATTCGATGCGGTATCAGTGGGGGGTAGCAGAGGAACAGGAAGGCCTCCTCTGCCTTGGAAGGATTAGGTGGAGAGGGACTTGGTTTCACTTGGTGTTTTCAACTGGTGCCGGTTAGCACGAGAAAGAAATGTCTGGCGCGTTTTGTTAAACTCAGCAAAACTCGCGTAAGCGGTTATTACGCCAATCAAGAGGAAGAACAGGTTGCGACAGCCGACCTGTGATTGTTTCGACGATTGATTCGCTCTCCGCGTAATGCGGCCGCTTGGCTCAATCGCATCAATCGAAGTCGATACCGAGCCGCAGTGATGGTTTCGCTTGATTTAAACAGTTCATAATAAATAAAACCAACTTGGTCCCACCAAATACATAGCATAGAATTTTTTATAGCCCATTAAATTTTAGTATAAAAAAGTAAGGGTTTGAACTGGCTCACTGATCTTTATTCATTTTTCTCCTAAGAATGTTGCGAATATTTTCCACATAAAAGAGAAGGGTTGTGCAGCCGTTCACGATTAATCTGTGATAGTTTACATATCTGGCTCCACTTGAGACAAACATCGAAGTAGATATTCCTAATTTGTTTCGTCCTTCTATGTTGAAATCCAAGTCTTCTCAACTGTGTAGCTGTTCAAGCATCCCCCAATCATATTTTTGAGATTTGTGAGCCTTCTTTTATGCATCAGTGGAGGCAAAGCGCCGAATTTATTCAAGCAATTGAATCGAAAGATGTATGGAGTTGGTTTCGCCGAGAAAAATGAAATGGAGATTTCCAGTTTACTACATTTTATTTAAGCAGTGATAGCCATCACCCAAGAAGCTGTCAACTGGCTGTTCACATACTTTGTGTAGCTTTGTTTTGGAGTCCTACACCTATTCTGTTCGCCAAGCCTTAGGTTCATCGTCGATGAAGTACAAATTAATCGAAGCGGGTTTGAGTTCCCTTGTCATCATCGCTTTGGAAACTCCAGTAGCTATTGCAGCAGACTGCATAGCTGACGAACTAAAATAAAAAATAAATAATTGGCGCGTACACTTCTGTTAGGTGTTTGGCCGAGCTCCTCCTCCTATTTGTGGTGTGCGTGTTGATGTTGTTCCGCTGACGAACTAACTAGGCAAAATACCCTCGAGAAGGTCTCGTAGAACAAGTAGAGTACGAGGTTTACTTTAACTAAATATATACATACAGCTCTGGACTGATGCAGATAACTAAACACCGTCTGCCCAAGGATGGATCTTCGGTCGTGAAAAGAGCATCTTAGCGCAACAAAGATCCGGCTCTCGATGCTGACGGAAGCCTTGACTGGGCACTGCGTGATAGGCATTCATGCGATGACACTCAACATAATTGCTATTAAATTTTTTGTTATCTATTTGCTGTGCACTGAGGTGAAGTCAATTGGCATTCTGCTGTTCTAGCGGTCCTACTCTCTCGAGGCTAACATTCTACTCCTAAGACATCAATTGATATACCCTTTAATCGGAAAGTATCGGGAATGTTTAAATAAAGCAAAACAGAGTTAAATTTCAGGCAAATTTATTTTATCTCCTTAAAAAAGGACCAGTCTGAAGCAACACACATGTGCCAACGTTTCACCCAGTCCTCCATGCACCACTGGTAGGACGACGAAGGGATGGCCTTCAGCTCCTTCGTCGGATTCTATTTGATCTCTATGGACTGAAATCTCCTTCCACGAAGTGGTAACTTCAACTTGGGAAACAAAAAGATGTCGCATGGGGCCATATAAGGTGAATACGGTGCTTCTACGATGGTATTTACTTGGTGTTTGGTTAAATAATCCAACACAATTTGTGCTCGGTGCGATGGCGCGTTATCATCATGCAAAATCCATGGCTTGTTTGCTCATATTTCCTGTCGCTTGGATAAATAGTGACAGATGTGTGTCTTACAGTCCTACCAACATAAGAAAAAAATATGGACCGGTTCCAACGTGCACGGTTCGTTCAAATTAAACATTCCCGGTACTCTTTGTTCATAGGATATATAATCAAGAGCTCTCCCAGTAGCTTAAATAATGCACCTAAGCATCATATTAAGAAATTATTCCCAATAAGAGCGTCCGCGAGCCACAAGACTCAATGAATTATGAGCTATTAAAATCTAATAAAGAAACCCGCAAACGAGCTCACCTAGAACCTCAGGTAACACTCTCTTAATTTTCGGTCCCTCAGTCTCCGTAAACTAAACAGCTTCCGTTTAAATGTCTTTTCCTGCTTACACTTTTTTCTTCAACTTCCGATGTTCGCCACCAATCCTGGACAAGTTTAAGTGTGTCACATTTTTGGCGTTGGTAGGGTTAAGAAAGTCTTTCTCTGCGTTGGAAAGAGCTATTGCAGAAGGTCTCCTTCATTTGGTGAACTGAGACTAAAAAGATCGAACAAAATTATTTCAAGAATACGACGAAAATGTTTTGTTTAACCCTTTAGCGGCTCATGGATGCAACGTATAAGTCCGCCGTCGGTTTTGTGTCAGAAGCCGGCAATAACTATTCTAAAGAAAGACGGTTTGCAAGCCACATTAGGAAATATTTTAATATGGATATCCTTAAAACAAAAGAGGCTGGACAGTAGTAAAAACCTATGAATATGAAATTGGAAATAAATTCTAAAAAGTGAAAACATGATTTAAAATTTATAGCACTTAAGCTGATTGCTAAACGATGAAGGCATCAATGCAAATGTATTTTGCACAAAATTTAATTACATTTTTGAAAATTTTATTTTAAGCTAAGCCACTGGGAAAATTCATGCAATGCCCAAGTGCAGCTGCACCCAAATAGAAGTGCATCAAATGGGCAGTACACATACAGACTTGTGCAAATGTATGGTTGTTGTATACCCCTATATACAGTTATGTATGTTGTCAATGTACTACATCCAAATGTATTTCCTTACAAGCCTACAGCAAGCCAGCTGGCAAGGCTCCAAGGCAGTACGCATTATTTTTAATTGAATTCAAAAAAAGATTAAAGCATAGTCAGAAATTCTCAAACGGATTATTTTGAATGAAATCGGTTGAAATTTATTTTCAACTGTAAATATTTGTTTTGAATACTATGCATCTGACAACAGTTACTTAATGCTAGTATTTAAAAATGGAGAAGGGGGGGAACTAAATTTTTATACAGATGGTTCCAAGCTAGACGATAAAGTTGGTTATGGAGTATTTTCGAAAGAATTAGGACTGGAACTATCCGTTCGACTACCAAACCACTGCAGCGTCTATCAGGCAGAGGTTTTATCCAGAAAAGGTACTGCACTTCAACTGTTCCATGATAAAAGTACCATTGGAATACCTTTGGCCACGAGTAAATTAATAATAAAAGACAACATTACCCAAGAGGCCAAAAGGTTATGGGAAGAAGAAGATGCATGCGTAACAGTCAGGCTACTATGGCCGCAAATACACAAAAAAAGGATAAAGGAATTGCTTAGCCTCATCGGCCACTGGCTATTTGAAAGGCATTCCTTGAGACTAGGAGTATGGATGAGGAGGGGGAAGAATCAGTAGAGCACTTCCTTTGCAATTGTCCAGCCTTAGCTAAAATCAGAGCAGGTTGTCTAGGTAAACACTTTTCAATGCTCTTACAGAACAGTCTGGTGTGGGATTTAGACCAATCCTGTGCTTCATAAGAGCCTCAAAAGGGTTTCATAAAGATAAATAAACCAGGTTCACAACGGACCTGTGAGTCGAGGTTTAAGTGAGTTGGTGATACGGACTGACTACCACCATAACTTTACCTAACCTACACAAAAAAATAGGACGAGCACGAAACACCGACACATGCGGCGCAGTGCGCGTACCTTAATTTTTCAGTTTACGTCTCAGCCATTGATTCCCATTGACTGCCTTTGGCTTGAGAGTAACCAGACGCGACAACTTTGCATAGAACAGGATTGTCTTACAACTTCCAATTTCAGTGAAGTATCCTCGTAATAGCAATAAGTCATCTGATTGGGAACGAGCTGAGTCAGATAGGCGAACTTCGACTCTTACCTCTTCGGTTTAAATGCACACCAGTGTATGCAATGTTTGCCCACTTGTAGGTGGGAGTTTCCAGTGAATCTGCACCTTTACACCTTCTTGGAATATGTGGCTTATTCTGAGCAAAAAGAGCATTAAATTTATTGAGGCGATCATACAAAAAAAAGGCGCTCTACTGTTCATACAGAAGAAGGCATGAACAGTAAAGAAAGTGAAGAGTGAGACGTTAGACTTTTGGTGGACCATATTTTCGAAGACCTGGATAATTTAGACGTAGTCTTTCTGGAACGGCTAATTAGATTTGCCCAAAAATCAAGATGGTTTAAAACCATGTAACGATAGAAGTAGAAAAATCATTCCTGTCCAACTCAAAGGCTGCTGTGCTTACAGTCCATGTATCGGCACTACCCGTTTCGACAGGCCATTTACATTTTCTCCTCTGCAAGTCATAAAATCGATTTAGGATAATCCGCATAGATACGCTGGGCTGAAATTGAAGTATTTTCCACTAACCCAGCAGAGATGAAGCAATGTAGCTCTTTTTCTCAGTCTTATTTGTGATAGTGAGTGGTTTCGGTAAGATTAAGTTAAGTTGCAGCTGTTATCAACTATGGGACACGCTCAGGAGTATAGCTGATTGTAATGCTACATGGAGAACTTTTCTTGATCTCCTTAAAACTAATGGGAACTGTTCAAAAACTTTTGAAGAACTCTGCTGAGATTTTCCAACTCACTGAGGAGTTGTCTATCTGAAGTGGCGGATCTACGTTTTAATCTACGCACACAAAGTGCAAAATCCTCTCTTCTTTTCTTCACCTTGACAGCTTCTTCAGAAGTCATGCATCTGCACACCTACCCACTGGGCGTGTCTGCCCCCTTATAACAGAAATCTGTGTGCAAAGACTTTGCTTGTTTTGATCAAGCAGGGACTCTATACGTTTTGCGCTGAGAGTTGGCCACACTTGACCGACGATTTCACTGCTGAGATCGTTACGCCCGTGTTTTAAAAATAAATTTTAAATTACAAAATTCAGTTAAACATTTCAATTGAACAATTTGGGAAAAACTGACTCAGTGTGCACCGTAACGGTATAATTTTGAAAATTTACAAACCAACAACACAATAACAGTTTTTGTAGACATTTTACACAAAAATTAAAATAAAAAAAAAATATATATATTGTCTTTGCCAATTTACGAAAGAAAATGCAATTTTTTCACATCCATGCTCTGCTATGTTCTACTATGCTCTGCTGTGCTCTACTATGCTCTATATTTACATATGTACGCTCTTCCACAATGCAACGAAGCAAGTGTGCGAACAATTTTATTAGCTGTAGAACAAGTTGATAACGAGAGTAAAAATATCAATGGATGAAGAAGAAGCATAATGAATAGCACAGTGCAAAGTGTTAATAATAAAAAGCAAACTTTATGTGAAAAGGACCAGAAGAGTAAATGCCTTCATGGCAATCAGGGGAATGTATGTATGTATGTACGTAATTCACTGCAAATAACCGCTTCTGTATACTCCACAAATTCATACACATTATCATAAACACGAGCAACTGAAGGGGAAATTATCTATAAAATGGTCCCAATAGTGAAATGGATTGGCTTCGCAGTAGCGTGCAGTTAGCGTATTAAGTGTCTAATACCAGTTCATGCTGGTCACTATGAAGGTCGTAATCATCATCATTTTTGGTACTACATCTCTTTGTGAGCTTTAGCCTACTTTGTGAGCTGGGACTTCCATATATCTCGATCGCTTGCGCTTTTTTTCAATTTCCTCCTCCTCTTGTTCCTCCCGATGGTCGCAATCGTGCTTGTTAATCGAGCTGAGCTAAATATTTACACATTCATCATAATTTCTCAACGGTCTTATAAAATAACTGATAGACATGCCGGCGTGGGCTTGAAAGTAGCGATAATTCTTCTTAACAGTGCAAGACCCCTTTTCCTGCTCAGAGCTCATTTGAGAGGGTAGTCATAAGTGCATTTAGGTTACATGAAGTGGGTCGTCGGAAGGAAAATACTTATGGTCATGCCAGTCTATTATTGCGACCAACTCAGTATTCCCCGGGGAGAACTGATTACATCGTTCCAACGGTGACATCCAACAGGAATTTTGCCACTCTCGTTCCATCTCGAAGAGAATGGAGTAAGGGACTTTTACTAAACAACTTCGACATCAAGTATATACAGATGGTTAAAAAATTGATTGTGATGTTGGAGCTGGTTTATATTTCCATAGACTTGGAAATGAAACATCTTTGCGTCGTCCCAATACTTGCAGTGACTTTTATGCGGACAATTTGGAAATAGGGGAAGTATATAGGCTAGTAATCTCTATGCATCAGTCAGTGGTCTGAATGAGTAGCCTCTCTCTCTCATGGGAGTCAGGTGAACCTTATCGGGACTTCAGCCCCGGACTTGGATGCTCTCGTTGGTATACCACCACTTGATGTTTTCATCCGAGTACAGGCCTTGAAGGCCATCTGCAGGCTGAAACACAATGGGCATTGGTACGGCCCCTGCCCGGCATTTGGCAACAGAGCAGGCATGTACTTCGATCCAACGATCCCCGATATGACGAATTTTGTTGTGGAAAACAGATGGAGAGGCAGATCTGTATGTGTCTGAATCCAGACATAATATCATGATATTAGCATGGGTCTCCGGACACGTGGGTATCGCGAGTAGCGAGTTTTCTATCTTCAGACCAAGGGAGTTTGCCTCAGAGCCCGTTCTGCTACTCCCTTCTGCAGCCATCAAAGCCATGGTTAGCAAATGGCTTTCTCTAACCCACAAGCGAGCGAAGCTGCAGATGCACAAAACTGATGTTACCTGTCACGTCCGACCGATTGTCGCAGTTAATCCTGTCACTAGACAGAAGAGACGGCATACAGCTGGTTGAACTGATGACGTACCACTTTCTATGGGCAAAGCACATGGAAAAGGTGGGCATCTCAGAAAGTGCACTCTGCCCAGCATGTGGAGAGGAGGTGAGACGGTAGACCACTTTCTGTGCATCTGCCCGGCCTTCGCTAGAATCAAGTTTGAGGTCTTTGGCATTGAAGTCTTAAGAAACAACCACCTTAGCTCCTTGGCACCACAAGATCTACTCAGATTTCTTCGGAGGTTGAATAGACGTGAAATCGATACTTCCATATGTACTCTCTTTGAACTTAGCACATGAAGATTCAATAGTTATTTAAAAGTTTTCGAGCATTATGAAATATACTCAATGATTCAATTTGAAGGGAAGGTACAATAACCAAGCGATCTCCCTTCAATGTTAGCACATTGGAGTAAAGAGATGAAGCATATGACGTCTACGAAACTCCGCGCGTCTTTATAAATATGTGTTACAAGCGCGCAGATTCTCTTCCAGTTATAAGCTGATTCCAGTATAAAATCCACAATGCTTTCTCCGCTTTAAATTTCAAAGGTTTCGGGAGCTTAGCATGGGCATTGGAGCAAGCCGTGTTCAACATCATCGTACTGATTGGGCAATTTGGTGAACTGTCATGACCAAATCTATGGTGGCATTTTCTAAATACCCCGTGTCCTGAAAGGGATTGAGATAGGTGGTAGTTTGTTCCTCAATGGTTCCTTTCTAACCACGTCGTAAGGATGGGTATTAACTCATGTGTTCTTCTACTCTTCGGTGACCTGTTCCACCGGTCCTCCTAATGGGCGATCGAACGACTTCTTTCTTCTGCTGTGATTTCTTTTCGCCTTCCTCTACCGTCGTGTGAGGATAGCCTTATAAATAAGCTCTGCATTTCCTCAGCCAGAATTTCTACCGGGATTAATTCTGCAATGCATCAGCAGAAATTGTACGCAAGCTGCAGATAGTCTACAAATCAGCCCGATCGCTATCGCATACCAAAGGACTGAGCTGACCAACCTACTATATAGTATACCTTTGTTATGGCTATGCCACCGTTGTTTGGCATTATTCGTACCAGACAGGACTACGCACTTGAGTCTAAGAACCCTAGAGACAGGACTGCACTGGACTAAATAGTCTAAAAGAGTCCCTTTGTAAGGTGACACACACACCTAAACCAACCTGAGTTAATATTGCAACTGTTTTGAATCGGTTTCAAGACTACCACTGAAAGAGTAGTGTAAGACTAGTCGTTTAATGAGACGAATAGTGGTTATTAGCATAAACATTCTCATGGGTGGGCATTGTGAATGAGTAAGTGCTTGCTGTTTTAACATTCAACATTTCATTGTGCGGCATTGCACAATTAACGCAACGCGAAATTGCGTTGTGATTAAATTATATGCATATTGATGCACAGGTGCATTTACACGTGCACTTGTGCTCACATAATTAGGTCACTTTTTCTTTTGCAATATTCGTAATATTTCGCAAAAGTACCGCAGGTCCACTACACGTAGCTCTAAAGGGCCGTTTGGGTACCATAATTTGGACAACTACCAGCGAAAAACTACAAAACTTAAAGGGGGAAAAACCGTCTGCGGCCATTCAGTGCTGTTGGTGTAGGGGAGAAGAGAAAATGAATCTAGGCTGAAGAACTGCCCCAGGCTATCCCCACAAGGCACATCAAGGAACTTGATTCGCCTAGCCGCAATACCCGGACATTTGTAAAGTAAGCTCCTCAAACAGTCTCTTTCCTGCAGGATTCACACAGCTTCTGCAACGGGAGTTGTACCGAAGTCCAAACTTACCCGCATGAGTTTCGAGCACCCAGTAACCGGCGACGACCGCTATGAGTTTGGAAATTGAATGGCGGGAGATGCACAGCACTTTAAGCATCCTACTGCTGTCGCACTGAGGCCAAAGTGTCTTTCTTGGAAAGATAAGATGGAAAAAGATAAGATAGAATTTCATCTGTCTTGCGCTTTTTTAAGAAATGAATTGTGCAATTTCCCTTTAACAATGGTCCAGGAGGCACCGATGTCTGAGATGGCGACAACTGAAACCGGTTGTGTTTTGCCCCTGCCTGACAAGCTCATCGGCAGTTTCATTGCTATCAATGTTCCTATGTCCTGGAACCCAGATAAGAGAAATGTCGCCTGCACATTCGAGGCGTTGGATAATCTCCTTACAGGAGTTCACCAGAACAGAGACGCAACTTGACAATCGGAGCTTGACAATCGGATAAGATATTTATGTCTCCCTCCCAACAGCGATCTCTGTTTGAAAGCACTACTAGTTTCCGCCAAATTTTTTTTGTTTCCTTTTTCACTCCACTCGGGAGCATACGGCCATAGACTCAGTCTTGCGTTGGTTTCGTTAATCTATTTTACTTTCTGGCAGGGTAGGTGATTAGCCTGCCGCTACCAGTTTAAGGAGACCAAAATATTGGCTGGCCCAACTGTAGATTCCACCGTGGATCTGTGCTATGCCTGTGCTGACTCTCCTCATCTTCCAATTCAGTCTGCTTGGAAGGACAGCCCTAGCACAACGTTCAAAATCCAGTTTGCGGAAGGAGAGATCTGCTTGAAGTACCTAAAATCAAAGAGAAATATGCCTCAAAATGCTACCACGTCCCACAGGAGATTGCCTCCATAGGCCGAGCTTCTTCAACCTAATAGCGTTCTGAGCAGCAATGGATTGAACTTGAAGATCAACGTGAAGTAAGTGCAGAATGGCGTTAAGCGCGGCAATGGGGCATGTTCTACACACCCCAGTGTTGCCCACACATGCAGATCTCTGCACTCTCTCTAATTTTATGGTGTTGCAGGCCTTCTGAAGAGCTACCCACCAACCTAGGCAACCATATGTCAAAATTTGGCAGAACCGCTATGTTGTGCAACCAGAGTACGACACGTGACTAGCGACCCCATATTTTGCCGAACATAGAATTACGGGAGTAGAAAGCTTTCCTGGCCTTCTAAACTCGACTTTCGATGTGCAGCAATGATTTTATAAAAAATAACAAAAAAAATGTAGCATGAAAAATTACGCGAATGTTTGGAAAAGATAAAGTGACTTAATTATGTGAGCACAAATGTATGCATATATTTATATGAAAATACACACATACATATGCACTATTGTGTGCAACAATGAGTAAACAAGTAGTGTAATATGGGAATTTACAAATACACACAAGCAGATTTCTGTTTATTTGTTGTTCGAGTATGTAATGAAATCTTTACTACTCCACACTCAAGCGCTCAGTGAACCACCACTGTATGGTGTCTTCCATTTAAGCCCAATCTTCAATACACATTTGCTGGTATTTATACATAAACTTTTTAGCTTTCGCAACACCTTTGCTGCATAGCGCAATTCACTTGTTACTTGCCACTTGTCGCACATTTTGCAAATACGCATACATGCACACACACAAAAGCTTCTTCATACCTGCCACTCAAGTGATAAGTTGTAGTTGTTCTTGATTTTGCAGTTGCCGTTGGGTTGTTGGCTACCCATACGGCTGCAACGCCTACCGACACTTTGTAAGAGCACTTCATTTCCTTAGGAAAACTACTGTCACACACACACACACACACACGCGCGCACGCCCCTGCGTGACTGTGGGGCTGCTTTGTTGTTAGCTCGTTTGGCTTCCCTGTCTGCAGCGACCAGCAGCTTTCACCTCTTTGTTACCTTTTCCAAACCATTGAACTATGCTTACTTTAGTTTTCCTTCTCATTTTCTTTTCCCACCATTACTGTGTCACTCTAAGCAGCCGCTTTGGTAGTTAGAAAGGTAGTGAGTGGAAAGTATCATTTAGGTTGCATGTCGCAGCAGCAGCGGCAGCATGTGTGGTGCGCGGTATGTGGCATGCGGTGTGTGGTAAGCAAGTGGGTAAATATTCAAGTGTAAAAGTGTAGATGTTCAAAACTACATACATATGCATGTATGTAGTAGTGTGCGTTTAGTAAGTGAGTATTTCCCACTTTCATTATCCAGTCAAGTACTCGAACTCTTGTGTCTCTGCACTTTACCACACAACTGCCACATCCTGTGCTCAAGCATACATACCTACAAGTGTACAAGATTGTATATGTAGATGTGCGAGTAGATGTTGCTGGCACTAAACAAGCTTGAAAATATAATATTTTGCTTTTACCCACTCAACTTGACTGCTCGAAAGGTGCGATTTTGTGCTTGAGATGATGCGAATTTGGCAAGAGTGCGAATGGTTAAGGAATTCACTCTTTTATTAAGATGCTGTGCAATGAAAATGATTTTAAAACGGCTTTGGAGTAATGCAGAGTGAATTAGATAATGATAGAGATAGTGCTGATGTAAATAGGCGATTTCATTATAGTAAAAAAAAAAGAAGAATCAAAATGGAACAAGCGTTTCACTACACCTGCGAAGGAAGTTCAACAAGCTCGAGGACTGAAGTGGTAGGACAGGAGAGAGACTACTTTTGTATACATATTTATTTGACACTACCATGTCCAATTAGCTTTGCATAATCAAGTCGACGTATTCATCTTTCCGGTACAGACTTGTTTATTTGCATATGATCGAGCAGAAAATATTAACTAAGACGAAAATTTAGCTCCATGCCGTCAAGAATCATTCATCATTTAACAGGTAAAAATACAGTAAATAATTGTGGTAGAGATCTAAATTACTTGAGGAGACGGTTAGCCGGCAAAAATAATGATTTATCGGTGGCAGAGCTTTTTTAGGCAACACAAAGAGCCAATTAAGGACGATGTTCAAAGTTGCGAATGGCCGATTGAGGCGACACTCTTTGACCAAAAATAGTTTGCGTGCCTCGATTTCGCTGTAATTCGTTATAGACCCTTCATTTATACATCTCATCGTTCCATTTCATTCGATATTCGCCGTCGTCAAAGTGCAAAGGTTCATAGGTTAGGTAAGGTTTCTGTGGCAGTCGTCTTAGAATAGCCAACTTACCTAAGCCATGTAAGTCCGTTGTGGTAGCACTGTGTAACACGGGAACCTCAGTGTTTATTCATCATTAACACTATTTAGACGCTTTTACGAAGCGTAGGATAGCTGCTATTCTAACACCGGAAAGTTCCGTAAGAGAGTCAAAAGAGTTTTAGCTAAGGCTGGACAATTACAGATGAAGTGTTGTGCTGTATCTTCCTCTTTCGCGTCTCTATAACTTCTGCAGTATTGATGAGAAAATATTCCTAGCCTAGAAGAGTGCCTACCTAACAATCAATGACCGGAGAGATGTTCTCTCTTGAGAGGTTCAGCAATTCTCTTGACCTTTTCTTATCTATTTGCGGCCAAGTTAGCCCGGTTGTGACATAAGTATTTTCTTTTCTCTATGACCTATTGGCTTCCTGGAGAAAATTATTTTTCATCCTTAATTTGCAAGATGCTATAGGAATTCCATTATTGACTCTCTTTTCAAGCAGTGAAAGATTAGTACCCTTTCTGGCTAGCTCACCGGCTCTGCAAATTCATTCAATATCTCTATGTCCCGAAACCCATATAAGTCTGATTACGAAGTCAGTGCCAACAGAATTCAGAGCTTCCAGGCAACCTTTGATCGTAGTATAACTGCCTCCATGGATTTCATAGCTGCCTGGTTGTCCGAGAAGATATTTGTTGTAGTTTTTGTTAAGGCGTGTGCCCATAATTCCTCCGCAGAATCTATTCCTCGGACACTCCACGGGCCGCCGCATCAGGTATTGTTATCGTTTAAGCTTTTGTGCCATACAATAGGACGGGCGTGATAAGAGACCTATAAAGTGTTAATTTTGTTCGCCGAGAGCGGACTTTACTATTCCTCTAAAACTCTACTTAATCCAAAGTAGCGCTTGGTTGCAAGAGCAATTCTCCGTTGGATCAAGGCTGACTTTGTTATCGTTGTTATTGTTTTATTTACTCAGCTGGCAGTTACAACCGAAGGTTGGTCTTGGCTGGTACCAAAATGTTGCGGCAATCGCCTCTGCATTGCGCGCGTTGACGCCGGTTAGAAACACCAAGGGCGGTCAGGTCGTCGCCGACTTGGTCTTTCCAACGCAGATGAGAACGTCCTTTTTTTGTGAGTTCCACCAGTGCCTTTCGAAAAGAGCACCTTCTTTTCTGGAGAGTAATTTCGCTCCGTATAGCGCAGCCGCTGAATTTTAATGCGCTTTACTACGTCGATGTCCGCATACAGCTCGTGAATCCATCGTGTTCGATATGCATCATTCACGCAAATCGGACCATACATCAAAAGCTCCTAATAACCGTCCATAGAGTAAGACCGGGAGTATGAATATTTCCCATACATACACGTGAATTGCTGCTTGAGTGACAGTCCATGGACGAATATAAATGTAGGACGTTCCGGTAACGCAGAACCGACTGTCGCGGGAACGGCTTTACACAGAGGCGATTTCGTACCAATGAAGTTCTTCTGAAGGACGATTATTGGTAGTTGATGAAACTTTGTTATCGTTGTTGATGTTGGTTCCCAAGTATACAAAGTGCTCTAGTTTTCCAAACTTATAACCGCCTGCCGTGCAGAGGCTACTAGCTCGCGAATACGCCAACTTTGTGTGTGATGACAGAGTATACTTTGTATAGCCCTCGTTCACCTCTAGACTCACTCACGCAACTTCTTTATGTAGATTGAAAAAGGCAGAACTAATAGAGAAGTTGCTAAGGTCGATAATGTCCATATTGTTTGCATACGCCAGCATTTGCACGCTCTTGTAAAAGCTTGCGCTAGCTCAGTTCAGCTCTGCGGGTTGAATGAGTCGCATGCTAGAGCACCTCCTTGTCTGGAACTTCGCCTGATATCAAACGTTTCGGTGAGGTGCTTCCTTATTCTGTCAGAGCTGGTGATATTGATCCACGTAATTTTGCAGAGCCGCGATAATTCTGCAAGAAAACCAAATTCAGACAACGTGGCATATAACAAACTCCTTTTCATGCTATAGATGGCGGCTCGGCAATCGTCAAAGAGGTGATGAGTGTCGAGTCTCTTCTCGCGGGTCTTTTCCAAGATTTGGTATACTGCGAATATTTGGTTGATGGTTAGTTTACCAGTTTTGTTGAGGTCCAATTAGTTTATTGATGGCCTTTTCAAGAGAATGCTCCATAAAACCTTCTTTGGGATATTAAGAAGACTTATCTCTCCGTAACTGTCGCATATTGTGGGATTACCCTTTTGATGATTAAACAAAATACATTTAAGTTGCAGTCGCCAGATGAGCGTAGGACGAAGTATACAGGCACTTCAAATTTCATAGGTGTCCGCCGAAGGAGTGGTCAAGTAGAAGGATGCGGGGATCAGAAGTTGATTTTCCTCACCAACTTTTCCATTTGTTTTTTAATAAATTGCTTATTTTTGTGCCAAAGACTAAATAAATGTAATCTAAAATACATTTTGGAAATCTTTTGGTCAATTTTTGGTCAATAACTCGGAGTTAAATGTGATCTTTATGTATGAGTCTACATTTGTGTAAAAGTTCATGGTGATCGAAGGGAATTGAAGCTACTAAAGTTGACGCCTTGGAAGTTAGCGGCAAGATTATTTCAAAGTGTCTCTGCTCAAGAATTTCAATCCTTTTAAATGTTTAACGATTTCAATGTCTACTTGACTCCCTCTACTTGCTGCGTACCGCATTGAGTTTGCTAAAATTTCATAACATTTTATTTTTATTTTACTTGCTTTAATTTATTCATATCTACTCACTCTTCAAGCTCTGCGAGGAGGAGCTAAATTTGGCAACAGTTCGCACACATTTGTCGCTCTTCAGTTTGGATGGACGATGTGGTTTTGCGCTAAGTGCCTAATTAAATTTTTGATGCGGTGCCATTTGCAATCACAAACCCAACACCCACACACACACAAACATTCGTAAATGTACATGTAAGGATGCAATTTTAATTTGACTTTCCACAAGCATTTTGCTCATTAAAAAACTAATGAATAGAATTTAGTCAGGCAACATTTGGCAGCATTTCGATGTGAGTCATTTGAAGTCCAAACGTATTTTTATCGTTGGAAATAGGAACGGTGTTGGCGAGTTAGTGTATTTTCCCATTTTTATATTTTCTTAGTTCCATACATTTTACATTTTACATTACATTTTAGTTGCATACAACAGAAATACGGCAGTTGTGATAAAATTCGTTTCAGTTTTTATATTTGCAAAGTCTCTCTTGAGCTCCTTATGTGACGATAGTAAAAAACCTTTTTATCCATTTGTGACAAAGATAATTTTGTATTTAGTAATAAGCGTCACGTTGCATAGAATGCAAAGATGCGGTCTGCATTGAACCGTTAATTTGCCCTCAGCGAATTTGAAGTAATCAGCTAATTTGCGGTCATAATAAGATTTGCTTAGAACAGAGGTGGGAATAAACTGAGACTGTGTTGGTGATATACGAAAAAATCAATGCAGCCAACGAGTTTGACTGACAGCAAAATAGATTATGTA
>JAYXIM010003121.1:0-54746 GCA_037575425.1 Anastrepha fraterculus
TAGAAGATGTAAAAACAGTCGGCAATCTTCTATGCGGGTGAATGGGTCTGTGTAGAAGACGGTTGAGATTGCTCGTTCTCTCTTTTGCGGATGTTGCGAATCTCAAACTAGCTGGTACAGCCAGGTTCTTAAAGGTCACTCAATGGCTTAGAGAGAAGCAAGTAAAGTAGGGAAAATAATAATTTCAGTGGTATCGCAAGGGCCTCCAACTGGCCTAGTTGCGTCGAAGGATAGCCACATCACCAAAGTTAACCTAACCAAAAACTTTTTTAGCCCACACAACTTCGTTATAATAAACTGCCAGTTTGAAGTGACTCATAATTTGAAAACTTGTGTTTTATGCAAGGTGGCGCAAAATTAATGAACCAATTTGGTTTTTGAATAACTCTTACTAAATAAAAAAAATATTTTGAAAGATGGAAATCTTTATTTCGACCTTCATGCGCTCCATTGCTTTTCTGTTTGGAGATCCACTGCAGCTGTTTAGTTCACAAGCATCATATGATTGACGTGCAACGTCATTTGCAAAAATCATAAATGCTCCGATTGGGTGATTAATTTTGCGCCACCTTGTATATATATGTTAAGAATTAATCAATGCGATTTTTGAACCACTTTAAACTGGCATTTTATTATAACGAAGTTGTGTGGGCTACAAAACTTTTAAGCTTTGATGAAAAGGTTTCGCAATTTTCAAATTTTGTTACTTTTATAATTAAGTTTTACAAAAAAAAAAAATTTTACAATATAAACTGGCACTTTGTTGCATATGGGTATAAAAGGGCATACGTGAAATTTTTGAAATATTTTTGATTAGAAAGCTCGTAAGTTTTTAAATTTTGTACAAAGTGTGAAACTTTACGTTATTTGGTTTTCTTTTTAGTATGAACCATATTTTTATAAAAAAAATTAGTAAAAAAAAAATTAATAAAAGTAAAATTAATAAAAAAAAAAAAAAAAATAAAATTAATAAAAAAATTAATAAAATTAAATAATAAAAACAAAGAAAATAATTAATAAAAAGCTGAAAAAAAGAATTATAAAAAATGTATAAAAAAATGAATAAAAGTAAAATTAATCAAAAAAAATTAATAAAAATAAAGTTAATAAAAATAATTAATAAAAACTAAGCAAAAAATTAATACAAAAAAACATTAATTAGTAAAAAAAAAATTATAAAAAAAAATTAATCAAAATACCCCAAAAAAGATTAATAAAAATAAAAATAATAGAAATAAATAATAAGAAGTAAGAAAACCATTAATAAAAAGCTGCAAAAGAAAAATAATAAAAAAATTAATAAAAAAAAATTTGTAAAAATAAAATTAATAAAAATAAATAATAAAAACTAAGTAAAAAATTAATACAAAAAAACATTAATAAAAGTAAAATTAATAAAAAAATTTATAAAAAAAAAATTAATCAAAATACCCAAAAATGAAGAAAAAAAAGAATAAAATTAATAAAAAAGATTAATAAAAATAAAATTTATAGAAATAAATAATAAGAACTAAGAAAACAATTAATAAAAAGCTGCAAAAAAGAATTATAAAAAATGTATAAAAAAATTAATAAAAGTAAAATTAATCAAAAAAAATTAATAAAAATAAAGTTAATAAAAATAATTAATAAAAACTAAGCAAAAAATTAATACAAAAAAAAACATTAATAAAAGTAAAATTAGTAAAAAAAAAATTATAAAAAAAAAATTTTTCAAAATACCCCAAAAAAGATTAATAAAAATAAAATTAATAGAAATAAATAATAAGAAGTAAGAAAACCATTAATAAAAAGCTGCAAAAGAAAAATAATAAAAAAATTAATAAAAAAAAAAAATTGTAAAAATAAAATTAATAAAAATAAATAATAAAAACTAAGTAAAAAATTAATACAAAAAAACATTAATAAAAGTAAAATTAATAAAAAAAATTTATAAAAAAAATTAATCAAAATATCCAAAAATGAAGAAAAAAAAGTACATATAAAATTAATAAAAAAGATTAATAACAATAAAATTTATAGAAATAAATAATAAAAACTAAGAAAACAATTAATAAAAAGCTACAAAAAAAATACTAAGAAAATGAATGAAAAAATGTATAAAAGTAAAATTAATAAAAAAAAATTAATAAAAGTAAAGTTAATAAAAATATATAGTAAGAATTAAGAAAACAATTAATAAAAAGCTGCAAAAAAGAATAATAAAAAAATGTATAAAAAAAATTAGTAAAAGTAAAATTAATAATTAATAAAAATAATTAATAAAAACTAAGCAATAAATTGATACAAAAAAAAAACATTAATACAAGTAAACTAAAAAATTAATAAAAATAAATAATAAACACTAAGAAAAAAATTTATAAAAAGCTGGAAAAAATAAAATAAAAATAAATTCTGCAAACTTTGCATTAAGTCTTGTCGCTATTTTTGTGCACACAGGTGTATATATTACGCATATGTATACATACAAGTGTAGCTAGGCAATTGTGTATGGCTGCACTCATATGCCTGTATGTGTGTGTGTGTGCCAAAGTACACTCATTGCGAAAATAATGCGGTTTTGCTAATGCTTGCGCTCGCTGTGTAAGCAGCTGCAGAAATTAACAAATGATAGTGTGGCCGCGGCAGTAGAAGTGTGAAAGTAGTAGTAGGTATGTGTGTACTGCCTAAAAATATGCTGTGATTACGTGAAATTTTCGTGCTCATCCGCGTGCTTACTTTTTGTGGGGTGGAAAAAAAGAATTTGTGAATGCACAATATTTGCGCTTTTTATTCTTTATGGTTTTTGTTTTTGCTTCGCTTGCCGCCAAGCAATTGTGCTTGATTGTGTTTTACTGTTTTTTTTTTTGCATTTCCTTTTTCCTTGCTTTTGTTGCTTTCTTTAGTGGCACTTTTTTGCACAGCCTATTTGCACTTTCTTTTTCGGCCCGGTTGCAAGCTGCTTTTATAAATTTTCACCAGCTTTTTTGAACTTTTCCATTTTCATTTCCACTTCCATTTTCCACTTCTGTTCAACTGTTAGCTTAGCTAACCGCAAAGTAACCAAAATTTAGCATTTAAATTGTTAATGAGCCGTTTGGTGTAATTTGCATTTGAGGCCGGTGCGCGCAGGCGCATTCATATTCGCAGTCATTTAGCCATTCTGCCGGTCGGCTTATTTCCTTTTTGGCAAGTGTGGCGCTGTGTGCTGTGGTTTGAGAAGTGTGGAATTTGAAGGCAAACAAAAAAGAAAACATTTTTTCTTCGTTATCTGGCGTAAATACGTTGCGTGTGAGCTTGCGGTTGTCTTTTTACATATATTTCCGGTGGTGTTAAGCTTTTTTTAATTTTTTTCTTTACACAATCTAACTTTTTTTCTTCTACTACAATCATCACTTTTTAATCACTTTCACAGCTTCTCGTATTGGGGTCGCTTTTGTGGGCTTCTAACTCAGTCCAACATGCATGTGTGTGTGTGTGGTGTATGTATGTATGTGTAAGCAAATGTGGCCTTGCTGAATTTCACACGCATGGAAGTTAGGGTAATACTTTTTTTGTTTGGCCATTTAGGGGTCTTAGCGCTCACACACAAATTAGTGTGACCTCATAAGCGCATTAGCGACAAATTTAATGTTTGCGGTTTTGTGAGGAAACAATGTGGAAGCGGTGACTTTTCAATGAGTTCAACACACTGCAATTGTCAAAGGGGTGCTTTATGCTTAAACACAATGCTTAAAGTATAAAAATTTCTTCAAAAGGTTATTCATTTTTTCACGTACATATTTCTTTTTTGCATATGAAGTCCTTCATATAAAACCTTTCCTCCTTATTAAATATATCATTTCCAAATTAGTTTTAATTCAAAGTGTGATGCAACTCAGTAATCCTAAAATCTTATAAAAATATTAAAGTGAAATTTAAACAAAAATTATTAATAAAAATATTTAATTTTTATTTTTTGATAGTTTGAAAAAAATTATTTTTACACGGGTTTACTGCAGAAATGCGCGCCGCATGCTACAATCCAATTCCTTTGTAGAATCTTTCGCTGATAAAAAAATAAAAAGAATTTCTTGTGGAAGAAAATCAAAAAAAAAAAAAAGCGCTAGTGCTTATCAATCGCACTTCTTATATGAATAAACACCGCTGAAGCTGTAAGCAAAAACAAAAAAAAATATATATATACCTGTTTATTAAAAATCAACACGATTTTCGAGCCGCTTAAAACTTTCACAAATTTGACTAATATCGGCCGCCGTAGGCGAATGGCTTGCTGCGTGATTATCATTCGGAAGTGCGTAGGTTCGAGTCTCCGGGCATTAAAAAGTTTTCTCTAATAGCGATCGTCCTTTGACAGACCTCCGCGTGCATTTCTGCCAAGAAAAAGCTCCTCATAAAACAAAATATCTGCCATTCGGAATCTGCTTAAAACTGTAGGACCCTCCATTTGTGGAACAACATCAAGACGCACACCACAAATAGAAGTAGAAGCTCGGTCAAGCCCCCAATAAAGGATGTAAGCGCCAATTACACATATACATATAAAATTTTACTAAAATTTCATGAGCCATTTTATTGCATACCCAAAAATTCTCTAAAGATTGATATTAAAAAGTTCCAAATTTAGATGAAAATTTATTGGTCTTTCCTAAATATTTTATAAAGTGTGAAATATATATAATTGTCGCGTACACCCTTTTCGGAGGTTTCAGTTATTTTTTTTTTTTTTTGTGTTTTATGAGGAGCTTTTTCATGGCGGAAAGACACACTCGGAGGTTTGCCATTGCCTGCCGAGGGGCGACCGCTATTAGAAAATTTGTTTTCTTTATTTTGGTGTTTCACCGAGATTCGAACCTACGTTCTCTCTGTGAATTCCGAATGGTAGTCACGCACCAAACCATTCGGCTACGGCGGCCGATATAAATACTACTTTGACAAAAAAAAAAAAAAAATTAAAATTAAAAATTAAAAAAGAAATAAAAAAAAACAAATTAAAAGCAAACAATTTTTTAAAAATTTTTAGAAATTAAAAACAAATTTTACTTCGAAAAATTTTGTAAATATTAAAAAAAAGTCATCATGTATACAGTTATGCTCGCCAGTATTCAACATATAAAGTACTATACATTAGACTGGGTTTCCAAAAGGACTTAAAGCTTATACTGAGAGGATTTCAGCACCATAAAATTTTGGGTTTTCAAACTTCTTGGAAGTTGCTAAAATGTTTCTTTTTATTAAAACTCTGTTAATTGTTATTCGATTTTCAAAAATAATGCGACACTGTTCTAGTATTTAGCAAAAAAGTTTAAAAGTAAAATAGCGAAAATTAACGTCTCTAAAACGGAACTTATGAGCGTGAATACTCAGCAGCACACAGGCATAATCGCATATCAGAGCAAGAAAGAGTAAATGAGTTCTCATACCTTCATAGGTAACCAAAGCATGCAACACGGCGGCACCAACAAAGATGTGGAGAGCAGAATAAGGAGAGCAAAGAGCGTGTGCCAGCAGAAAGCACCAGAAAACTTCAAACGCTCGTCAATCGATGCTTCAGAGTTAGACTCCTTATGTGGTGACCAGATACTTGGGTTTCAAACCAAGAATTGCTCAGTCGCAGTAAATAACAACCTATTCAGCTGGAAATCCATGAGCGCAAATGCAGATGAATAGGCCATGCAATACGGAAACCTGCTTCCGATAGATTTGATGATATCAAATCCGACTGGTTCTCCATTGATATCCAAGCGGATCGCCCAGGTGTAGACAACCGCGAAGCTTAAGAAGACGTGGTCTCAAGTCAAGGCAAAGACTGAACATCGTTGTGATTTGTAAACATTTGCGAAGGCGGCACTGTAGCCACTTATTTCTATTATTATTAAAAATTACTTGAAATCGATAAAACAAAAATTATGTCTAAGGGGCCTGCAACTCTAAGTAACTGGCTCAAAATTTCTTTGGCGCTCAAAACGACATAAAAATGAAAAAACTAGGGTCTGTCAGACTCACGCACGGTAGAAGTGAAACTTCTAAGTTGGTTGTTCCATGCATGGGAGCCCCGGTTTAGATCTCTCCCCCCTCTCTCGTGTTAAATTCAGGTTTTCATATTTTTTTTTCTATATCACTCCACATAAATTTGTACTATTTATTTTTGTCCTTATTAGCTTCAAATTTGACACTTGGGTGCACTTGACGCTGACATTTCTTTGCACTTCCAATGGTATTTTTTGCCTACTTTTGGCGCGTTATCACCGAAACGGTTGAAATGTCATTTTACAACCTTCTACTTCAACTATCGTCACTCGTTTGGCAATCGCACTCATTGTATCGCTTCGTCTCCTCCATACCTACCATCTATTTACTTCACAGCAGTTTCTTATTGCTTTCCCGCTTACACACATTCAATCGGCGCTTTATCTGATACTCACGCACAGCACTCATTTGCACGGGCTATGGCTATCTATAATACCCGTTGTCGGTTGTCGATTGTCGGTTGCCTGCATGTCGCCAGTCTACTTCAATGCTTACTTGTGTGCTATATACATTTCAGTTCACATCGTTCAGCCCTTGCGATGCGAGAGAGCGACAGAGAGAGCGAATAGGCGAGAGTGGGAAGGAGCAGCTGCTTCTTGGCCCCGCCCATTTGACGGATTTCGGTAACGCTCCGAACTTACCGTTTCACTCGCCTATTTTCAATCTGCCTTGGGGCCCCCGACGCGCCTAAAGAAGTTTCACTTGGCGGGAAATATAGGGAAAAAGTTAAACGTTCTATCGAAGCGAGATAACATTGAGTGTATTCGGAAACTAAATTCTCTTCTAGTTGAACCTAAAAAACCTTAAGAAAGTTATGATTAACCCACTTTTTAGACAATCTAAAGTGAATTTGTTTTTCCAAAAAAATGATTTTTTTTTAATTAGCGAAAAATTTTTGAATTTCTCACTTTTTTTTTAATTTTCTTGGTTTAACTAGAAGCTATACTATAAAAATACAATTTTTTTGGGGTTTTTGGTGTGAGATGAAAATTGCGACCTGCATCTTTCCCGCCGCACGACACATGCACACTCGAGGCGCCTCATCATAATGCTTGTACCAGGCATAATATGGCATATATTTTAATGAAAAAATTTGAGAAGACTGTTGAAATATCTAACAATAAAACCTAAAAGTTTCATTTCAATCGAAGGTTTCTTTCCTTCCCAAAAAAATGCACAAAAAAATCGATTTTTGAAGCCTCTAAAGGGGGGCCCTTAAGGGAGTTGAAAATGTCATTAATAAAAAGAACCTTCAATGGAAAAACTTGAAATCTATCACCACCGGTATAGGAAAAAATATGTGTGGTAAAAATAAAGGAGTGGTTGCACTTGTGCCAAAGGCTGTAGAAAATGATGGTGGTTCGAAACCATTAGTTTCACATTGTATCATTCATCAACAGTCTCTGTGCGCAAAATATTTGGATTTGTCTAAAGTTCTAAAACTAGTCATAGCAGTTGTCAACTTCATCAGATCCACAGTGCTGAATCATCGACAATTCCGGGAGTTTATTGAAGAGATTAGAGAAAATGACTTGCCATATCATACTGCCGTATGCTGGATTAGTTGCGGAAAAGTCCTTAAGCGCTTTTTTGAACTTCGAGCAGGGATCGAAATTTTTTTAAATGAGAAGCATCGCCCTTGTGTCGAATTAGGAAATAGTGAACGGCTTTGGAAATTCGCATTCTATGTCGATTTGACAAATTATATGAATGAACTGAGTTTGCGATTGCAAGGAAAAAATCAGCTTCTTCCTGATTTATACACCAATATCAAATCGTTCAGACACAATTCAATTGCAATTAAATAAAAAATGTTTCACACAATTTAAAATATGTGATCAGCATCTTAAATTTCTGTTAATAATTATATATATTATATGTATATAATTGGGGCGTACACCCTTTTTGGGTGTTTAGCCGAGCTCCTCCTCCTATTTGTGGTGTGCGTCTTGACGTTGTTCCACAAATGGAGGGACCTACAGTTTGAAGCCGACTCCGAACGGCAGATATTTTTATGAGGAGCTTTTTCATGGCAGAAATACACTCGGAGGTTTGCCATTGTCTGCCGAGGGGCGACCGCTATTAGAAAAATGTTTTTCTTAATTTTGGTATTTCACCGAGATTCGAGCCTACGTTCTCTCTGTGAATTGCGAATGGTAGTCACGCACCAACCCATTCGGCTAGGGCGGCCGCCGTTAATAATTGCTACAGATAAAATTAATCCACAACTACAAAAAATGGTCGGTGGGAAATCACAACTACATAAATCTCATTAGTATTTTTTTCTTTTATTACTGGCACAAATTTCAATTAACTATTTTTTAGTTATTAATATGCTTAGGTACTTCATATTTCTGTCGTAATAAAATTTTACCGTGCAAGTAAATAAAATCGAGTAATTATCATTCTGTTTTCATTCTCCTCTACTAAAAGTATAACAGCAATAGTAACAACAGTAAAACATTAGCTGTCGTGAGCCATGTGGATGACACTAGTCTTAAGCTGTTGCGGGCCGGATGGATGCCACTAGCGGGCCGTTGTTAGGATACCCCTGGTATACATAATAAGTCTATTTAACATACCTCAAACATTTTCTATTACGTAATTTCATTTCTGTTTCTATCTGTCCATTTTACACTTCCACTTAATAACTACTGCACTTCCTTATTACGAACTATCATGAAATCCTTTGGATTTAATCATTTTCCATTAAAAAATTTCTCTTTTATGTTAACTAAATCATCTCAGTTGAGTGCTTGAATTATTTAAGACCTCAAAGGCATGAAACTCATCTAAAACTCTTCATGAAAGCCGATTGAAGATTTCCAGTTGTTTTGCGTATTGAACGAAGTTCACTTAACCAGAGGGAGAGCGTAAGAGAATTTACCGTTTTCTGCCGCTAATTAGTGCCATTTAAATATTTTAACAAATTTAAAGTCAAAAATAAAATTAATCTAAAACAAGCAAACAACAAATAGGCAACAACAAATGCCATTAAAATATCTTATAACTATTTATTTATTTATATCAAAGTTATGGAAAAGAGAATAACGAGCGAGCAGAGTTGCAAAGTGAGTCAAGCAAAAATGCTAATTAGTAGCAAAATGGTCAAAGGAATTCAGAAACGACAACAAGCTAAGCTGGACGCACAGTGGTTGAAAATCAAAATCAGAAAAAGCTGCCAAAAAGTATACGGGATGGGTATTTCCTTTATTTTATATTTAGAGTAGTTGAGGTACTTGCTTCTAACAATATGCCATTCCAATGTTCGCATCAGATGCTTTTGCAAAAATGCATTCTTGAATACCCCTTTATAAGGGGTTTTCAACAACACGTGTTATTTTGAATAGCCCGCTATTTCGGTAGATGTCACTTTTGAAGCTGTCATTTTTGACAAATAGAAACTACGGCATGAGCAAAAATGGAACGATACACAACGCACGGAAATTATTAAAATTCACTATAAAAATGGTGAAAATTTGGCATAGACGGTTCGTAGAACTCGAACATTTTTGGGTTATCGTGAAGCACCTTGTCAGACCGCAATACAGAAATTGGTGAAAAAATTCGAGCTGTTGGTACGAGTTAGTGATGTGAAGAATAAAACTCGTTCACGTCGCTCAAGAACAGCCGAAAATATTGGTGTTGTAGCCGAAAGTGTTGAAGAGAACCCAGGTTTGTCCATTCCTCGTTGTTCTTTGGAATTAGGCATTCCACACACGTCATTACACCGTATTTTGCATAAAGATTTGGGTCTTAAGGCTTATAAAGTTCAGCTAACACAAGAACTCAAGCCGGCTGATCATCAACAACGTCGTGTCTTTGCTGATTGGGTCCTTGAAATGCATGGAAATCCATCGAAAAATCATCTTGAGTGATGAGGCCCATTTCTACCTCGCTGGCTTTGTCTACAAGCAAAATTGTTGTATCTGGGGCTCAGAAAATCCAAGAGTTATTGTTGAAAAGCCTCTCTATCCTCAACGTGTGACTGTTTAGTGCGTTTTATCGTTCGGCGGAGTCATTGGACCTTACTTTTTCGAAAATAAAGCTGGAGCAACAGTTACGGTGAATGGATTGCGCTATCGAGAGATGATTAACAATTTTTATGGCCGGAATTGGATGGTATTGATCTGGGCAACTTTTATTTTCAACAAAACGGCGCTACGTGCCACACAAGCAACGAAACCATTGATTTTTTATCAAAATAAAACCCTTTATTTGTCCCTTTTATTCCTATATGAAAAATTAAACTTAAAATTATTCACAAAAAACAAAAAAAAACATTTCAAAAGTTTGCAATTTTATCTTCCTTTTGCAGATTCGAACTTTCCAACCAAATAGTAATCAGTTGAAAAAAAAAAAAAATTAAAAAAAAAATTTAAGAAAAAAAAAATTAAAGAAAAAAAAATTTTCTATACTTATAATAGCATTTTCTATTTTTTCAAAAGCACTCCAAGACACATTTTTAAAATTGATTTTAAGTTCATTTTTCTCCCGGAGATTGCGAAGCAAACAATTTTGCCATTGTTATGATCTTCGTGTTTCGTTGGATACCCACACTCTTATATCAGTAAGGCATTGCATTTTCCTCTCCTTTTACATTTGTTTAACCCCTACGAAGTTTGAAGGCCAGAAGGCATGTCCCGTGCGACAGCGATTCAATTGTAATTAGAACTTGTTTTATAATAATAATACAATACATAAATAATATTTGGCAGCTAGTGCTCCTTTTTTTTTGGAAAATAATAATTTATGGTTATTTTTCATATATTAAGTAAATAAATAATATTTGAGTAAAATTAGAATCGTTTTTGAGATTCCCACTAGCGCTGAAAAGCACCATTGAATTTGTTAGAAAAAATAAATTTTTCTGTCAATTTCTTTTCAAATGTTTGCAGAACGATATTCTCCTCATTTAATAGCCTTTATAAAAGTGTAGAAAATAATACCCTATGCTTTATTATAAAACAAAAAAATTAGTAAATTTTATGCTGAACCTGGAAACTCCCCAAAATTAAAAAAAGAGAAATTATTGTAAATTAAAAACAAAATTTTTCTATTAGCATAAATATTAAATATAAAAGTAAAAAAATAAATATTGGTGACTAATGTTTTTGGCCCTAGAAAAAATTTTAGATGTAGCAGCAAAAAAAAAAATTTTTTTTGTTATGCCTATTTTAATACACAAATGGACATTTCCAGAATGTCGAGTGTGACCACCGCACGTATTCAAACTGAAAAAAAAGCAGTCATCTAAAAGGTTTCTGTTAATCTGATAATAGCCTTAATTTAAGGCTCTTAATTAGTCCCATTATTGGTGCTAAAGTTGGTTTTTGCTGAAGTTGGTTTTCGCAGCCAATTGAATTGAAATGCTGTTATCAGCGGACCTGAAGCAATATTTCAAAGGGAATAATTTTGGAATGCTGTGCGCTGATGTCTCTTAAAAATGGTTTTGATTTTACACAAAAATTATTCATACTCCTTTTTAATTAAATTTGAGTCGCTATCGCACAGAGTATATGTCGCATGGGACATTTTTGGCTCTCATGATATTTATGTTGTTTGTGTTGCTTCTTTTACAAAATTAAAAAAAAAAAATTCGTAAAAATATTTTTGAATCAATGGAAGTGTTCACATGGAAGCGTAAAGATCAAAATAAAAAAAATATCACTCAAAACTATTTCTTTTTATTTAGTAAAAAAAGTTATTCAAAAGTAAAATTGGATGAGTAATTTTAGTTAGCACGTTAGTATGTATTAAGAACCAATCTAATCATCTAACTCTTGCATATGCTGCGATTATAATATTTTGCACACCTTTTCTTGAATTCTCAACCACTGTAGGACGGACGCACTTAACTTACGCAAGCATATGATTTGTTGCTAAGAAATTGTGAATTAGAAATTTGTTTGTTGAGAGCAAATTTTCCTATTGCATAAATCACAGGAAAGCGTCACGAGCTGCACAAACATTCGTCTACATTCATAGATATCCTAAGTTGATGACGAATATTGCGTATACGCACTGTCGTCCCATTAAAGATGCAACACTAAACATAAATTACCCAAATTAATGCAGAACTCCACCGACTGTTTCTCACTGATATCAGTGCAGGCTTTGATTTATTTTAATAATTTCTTGTTAGCAACTCATTTGCAGCATCTACTTTATGATCGGAAAAGTATATAAAAGCCACCAATTTGTCACCACAAAACAAATGACAAAATTCGCCCAAAATAGCAATAAAAAGGGGTTTTAAAGCAAAAAAGCCAACAAGGCACATAAGTGGTTGGCTGAAAGGAGCGTAGAACGCCAATGAGTGGCTACGTTCAACGCTAAGTGGCTTTTACTGTTAATTGAAATTTTTTAATAAAAACACACAAAAAGAACAAAAAGAAAAAAAAAAAAACGAAAAATGGGGCAGCATGGTGTACCACAGAACAGCAACAAGAGAAATAATTTCAAAAGGCAATAAAGACAACTCGAAAGCCATAGAAATATGGAAAAATAAGCAGTAACTATAAAAAGGGAAAATGAAATAGTAAAGTGTGGCAACTATGCACATTATAAATCAAAGGCAAAGTCATTGAAGTTGTTATTGTTTTGGTAGAAGTATAGCACTGTTAAGCCGCTTGAATGCTGGTGTTGTGGTTGTTGGGTAGCCATTCAAGGCATCAGTGCTTGGTCATTGTGGTTGTGATGCTGGCTCCCCTACCCAATTCTCGATGGACAACAGTTGCTTTGCGTGCAACTATTGCCAATTAGTGACTATAAAATGAAAATTAAAAAAAAATAAACCGGAGACGAAGTAGAGAAAGTAATTATGAAAAAAACTTTAGAGATAATTATTACTAATGATAGTCCTCGATTCTAATGGATTTTAATGGCAATTTTAGTTATTAGGAAAGTATTATTTATTCACCCAGTAGGAAATGGGAGTTAAGCATCAAACTCTACGGTTTATGTTTATTATTGCATAAATCACAGAAAAGCGTGACGAGCTGCACAAACAGTCGTCTACATTTGTAGATATCCTCAGTTGTTGACGAATATTGCGTATACGCACTGTCGGCTCATTAAAGATGCAAAGCATTTTTCAATGTACTTATCAGTCAAAGAAGCATGAAGGGAAAGAAAGGTAACGCACTGTAGCTAAGAGTGAAGGGTGGCCTCTCATTAGAAGGGTGGCCTTTCATTTATGTGTACCTGTTCCTTTGAGCCTTGGTATTAAAGCCAATGTATGCTATATACGATTCGATCTTCATGATTTGAAAATAAATTTAATTTATTTAAAATTTTAAAACAATTGCCTTCCAGTCAACTCTTAAAAAGTGGCAGGAATATACTTTGTGTCAATAAAAAATTCTAATTATCAGGTCAGTAAATAGGCTCGTGCATAGTTTACCCATAATTTCATTTTTGTACGAGTTTTGCATACAAAAAATTATTCGCGGAATATAACGGAATTATTTATGTTTTCTTTGATATATTGTGCATTCAACAAGTGATTTTAATCGCGGATAGAAGCACGTGTTGTTAAAAAATAAAATGAAATCTTCGAACTCGTATAAGAGGCATATTTTGCATTTTTTTTATAAAAGTGGTAAAAATGCAACAACTGCTGCTGCAGAAATAAACACTGCTCACGGAGAGGATACCGTGAGTGTAAGGCCTGCGCAAAAGTGGTTTTCGAAATTCCGAAGTGGTAACTGCGACGTGGAGGATGCCCCGCGTACTGCTCGTCCTGAAGTCTTTAACTCCGACGCCTTGCTCGAACTCGTGGAAGTTGAGCCAAATTTGACAGTCTCTATGATAGCTTAGAGGTTAAATCAATCGCATGGAATAGTTCACAGGTACCTGGTTCAGTTGGGAAAGGTTTCAAAGCTGGGAAAGTGGGTTCCGCATAGACCTTTCCGTCGCCAACCTTCAGCAGAGAGTGAATGTGTGTTCTCAGCTGCTGCAACAGCTTGAAAATGAAAGTTTTTTTAACCATATCGTTACTGGGGATGAAAACTGAATAACTGCTGATTATTATCCCCATCAGCTATCAAACCTGAATGAGGCACTTAAAAAAAATCGACCGTCTTTAGTAAATAAACGTAAAGTTTTGTTTCACCACGACAACGCAAGACCTCATACCCCAAGGCAAATATTAAGCAAGCTGAACGAGCTCGGATAGGAGCTAATGCCGCATCCACCATACTCTCCGGATATTGTACATTGTGATTATTACCTTTTCCGTGTACCTCAATCCTACATGAGTAGCAAGAACTACTCCTCAAAAAAAGCTATAAAAACGGATATCGAAGCGTATTTTGGCTCAAAGGACAAACAATTTTTTGAGCAGGGAATTAAAAATTCGCCTAAACGTTGGGAAGACATTGAAAATAATGAAGGAAAATATATTATTGATTAATAAATACTTTAAACATCTTTTTTATTAATTTTAAGACCACCTTTAAAAAACGTACGAACTTATGGACTATTGTCAAAAAATCGAAAGTTTAGGAAAAAATAATCCTTCGATCAGACACGAGTTTTTTATATTTTTCAAAAGCAGTATAAATTTTATTGAAATCTACCAAGCAGCTTTTAAGTTACAGTGATCACCAGTTCAAAAAACATAGTTTTAAAAAAAGCGCATTTACAATTTTGATATCGATTTATGTAGAGTTATACGAATTATTTAATTACTTGCACTATGCCATTTATTTCTGGGCCATATACTCGTTCTTCAGCAGTTATAAATGGTGATTTTTTAGAGCTATAGGAAAGTTTTTCTAAAAAACACACGTAAAATTCAGAAAAATGCATGAAATTTTTATTGAAATCCATAGTACAGTCCATATAATTTAATGTTTGAAGATTATTTCATGCAAATGTTGACCGCGACTGTCCAATTTTGGTACACCCTTTCCAATGGTTCGACCGGTATCTCACATATAAATGCTTTAATGTTGTCTTTTAATGTTTTCGTTAATTGAACAGGCTTGTCTGAATAGCTGAATGAGCTTTAACATAGCCCCACAAAAAATAATCTAAAGGCGTTATATCGCACGATCTGGGTGGCCAATTGACAGGTCCCGAACGTGAAATATATGTTTACCGAACTCGCCTCTCAACAAGTCCATTGTTACGCGTTCTGTGTGGCATGTGGCACCGTCTTGCTGAAACCACATGTCATGCAAGTCAACCCCTTGCATTTTGAGCAAAAAAAGTTGGATATCATTTCATGGTAGCGCTCACCATTCACAGTTACGTTACGATTCGCAGCATCTTTGAAGAAGTTCGGTCCAATGATACCTCCAGCCCATAAACCGCACCAAACTGTGACCTTTTCTGGATACATTGGTAGCTCTTGCAATTTTTCTGGCTGATCTTCACTCCAAAAATGACAGTTCTGCTTATTTACGTATCCATTGGTCCAAAAATGAGCTTCGTCGCTGAACAAAATTGTTCGATAAAAAAGTGGATCTGCGGCCAACTTTCCAAGAGCCCATTCACCAAAAATTCTGCGTTGCGGTAGGTCTTTCGGCTTCAATTCATGCCCCAGCTGTATTTTGAAAGGCTTACATACCTTATAATAGTTCTTCAGCAGTCATAGCAACTTCCAAAAATCGATTTGCTGTTGCCTATGTAGCATTCTACCTTCTCGAGTGTTATCGTTAGCGCACTTATCTGCCACTTTCATACGTGCAGCATTCATTTTCTCTGCTAACTACTTACTCTCGAACGCTCCGGAGCGCCCGAGCGGCCTCTGTTAATTCTTGAATAAATCGAAAAGTATTTATCGGATTTATTTCATATTTTCACACAATTTTTTTGAGATTTTATACTTTAGGAAAATGCAAAAAAATCTCCAATGTTATGAAAATTCTGACTACCCATAACCCCTTATAAAGGTGGCGCAAAATTAGTTACCTCATCCAAAGATTTATACTTTTTGCAAATGGCGTCATGCGTGAATTGTATTTGCTCCTTGTGAACCCAGCAACAGATAATGAATGTCAAAACAAATACTTCCATCAGCCAAAAACCATTTTTTTTATTTAGTAAAAAAGTTATTCAAAAACAAAATTGGATGACTGCGCTTGTGAGCCAAGCGGCTATAAGCAAAATCGTTTGATCATTGCTAGTTGGTTTTACATTGAAAGTTTTCACTAGGGGAGCAGCGGACTTCTTTGGCGAGCAGAGCAGTAGTGAATAGAAGTCGGCAATTGTTCAATTCTTTTGGAGGTTCACTCTACCACAAAAACCATATAAATAATCGATATATTTTTAAACTACTCAGGCAACATCTTTAGAAAAATTCATTCTCGGTATGCAGTTTCATACGCCGTACAATTCTACCACAAGTAAATACTAGTTTCGAATTAAAATTCGTTTTGACTTCTGCTTTTTTTTGGAGTTTTTTAAATACCTTTCAATACCTTAAATACTTTATATAAAATAATTCATTTCTACCATTCATTGCCAGCAGATTAGTTTCTCTTTATTGTTTTACTTCTCTCTATGAAATTTAAACTTCCTTTCTGGCAAATTGGAAGTGCTGCGTTTAAATTGAATGCGTCCTAATGCTTGGAGTTGATGGTTACCAAAAAAAAATCTAAAAACCTGCAAGCAACATTTTGCGAGAACCTCATTGAGGTGTAAGGGCACTGACAAATGCATACTCTTTCTGGTGTCTCAAGAAAATAAATCAAAGTTGGTTATATGCCCGTTGATTTCAATGCCGCAATTATCAATTGCAAACAATTGAAATTACTTCAGTGCCTTTATATACATATGTATATACCTGCGTATGTATGTATGTGCAAGTAGAAGTAAAAAAATTCACTCTTCTCTACTTTCTTACTGCTCGGCCACAGCTTCGAGTCTCCTTATTGGATATCTGCCCATTTACTTATTCATGACTCAGTTAGTTTTGAGTAGTAATTAGTTGGCGTCCTCTCGGGCTACGCCATTATAATCTTTTTTTGTGCTGTTTTTGTTGCTTCTGCTTTGCTCTATTTTGACTATTTACTCTTCTGTTCCAACCACTTCACAGCTGCGCGGCTGCAAATATTTGCGGTGCAAGTATTGAAACCCAACATTGAAGCATTACAATAACTGCCAATGCAACCAATGCTATTCTCCTTGCTCTCTCCTAGCTCCCACATCTTAAGCTCTCAAGATTTTACCGCAATTGTGAATTTTCTTAATTTATTTGCACACAAATTCTGCTGGGAATAATGACCACTAACAATTGAGTAGATACTCAGGCTGACGCACATTCTTACATTCAAATGGAGTAATTTTGAAATAAAAAATTCCATTGTTTGTTAAGAAATGTGCATATCCTTGCGATTTTCCAATAAAATTCATTAAGACGCTTAGTTGAGCAAAGGACTACGAGTGTGCTGCCACAATTTCGTAGTGGTCTTCATTTTTCTGCTCTATTTGCTACTTGGTAAGAATGTCTTAACGAACTTCCTACAACTTTTTCCATTTCCTTGACTTAACTGTTGTTGCGGAGTAATAATTGGAAGTCAATTAATTGAATATTTGCCAATTGACTACTTGATCCTTTTTGAATAAGCAAAGAAAAAATATTCTTTCTATTACTGATTGGATTAAAGTTTTACTGAAATGTGGCAAATAAGCGGACAACTAAGGTATTTTCATGCTGGAATATGTACGTATATATGAGGATACATATATATTTGTTCGATTTCAGTAAATTGCTCAAATAATTTTATAAATTAACGAAGCTCGTCTACTTGTATGAATTGAGTACTCATATCTTGAAGCAGCTTTAGCGGACATTGTTTTTTGCTGTATAGCTTCTGCTGGGTAACAGACCAGTATTTAAATTGACTTCATACTCTCAAATTATTCTCTGAATAAATTTCTAGCAAATACTAACTAAACCACAAACAATTTTTAATTTACTCGTTTTGTAAACTTTAAAATTCTCTGTCCCTCTCGTGAGTGTGCGTATGCTTTAATAAGCAAACGTTAAGTTGGTTGGGCTTAATTTAAATGGTCACCCTGTTAGAGGAAAGAGAGCGTATGGTGCCCTAATAGATAGTTAAACATAGAGAAAGTGCATTATGATGCCATTAAGAGGAAACTCAGGCCAGCAAAGAAAGAAATGGTAGTGACAAGCGGTGATCAAATATGAATTGTAGCGAGAAAAAGCCTGCATTCTAATAAAAACCACTGAAACACTGATATCACTAGAAAAATCCAAAACCAAGACTATCAAATCTCCTATATAAAATCGGTCGCTGAGTCTAAAAATTCGCATTTTCTTTCTCTGGTGATTTGTTCGAATGCAAAAAAACTCTGTATTGGTCTTCATTTTTGTGCTTTATTTGCTACTTGTAAGAATATCAGAACAATATTGCTAGAACCTTTTCTAGATATTTCCACGACTTAAATGTTGCGGAGTAATAATTGGAAGTCAATTAAGTTTTTTTGGCAGTGGTAGTACGTTCGATATACCGCCAAATAACGTTATATTCAAGACACACCATACTTTAAGTTCTTAAGTTCTTTGAAATTTTTTCTTAAGTCTTTTTAAAATTTGTTTAAAAATTGTTTTATTTTTGGATTGAGTGTAATAGCTGTAAACTGAAAATATGAAAGAAATAAGAATATTGAAGTTTATTCAATGTTGCAAGTTGGTTACAAGGGGTTAGTGAAAATCTTGGGCGATATAGTGAAATATCTCCGATTCTTTTTAAAATGTATATACTGGGTTCGGGAATAAGTTCGTAGCCATTTTATAGAAGTTTTTTATTTAAACAAAAAACAATAATTATATCAAAAAGCTAATCAATTATATATTTGCCGTTGCTGTTTACAATCTCTTTCCACCTCTCGACCAATTTGTTGATGCCGTTCCGACAAATCGAAAAATCGCCTGGTGTCTGGTCTGGTAGCAAAGAAGTTGTTGAGCCAGTTTTTAAGTACCTCTTTGCTATCGAAAGTAACGCCCTTCATATGCTTGACATGACAAGGAGCGGAAAAGATGGTAATCGGTTGGGGCAATTCCGCCTAACATGATTGCACCCGAAAGACATAAAGGACCGAAGTTATTTACTGATGTTGTTCATAATCAAAACACTATTGATAATGTTGATTTGTTTTCGATTGATTTTCAAATTTTGAAAGAAAATGATGGCTTAGGACTAGAAGTGTCGGAGAAGATTGAGCTCGACAAATTGCTCCAATCACATGTACGAGTTTTAGTGCATCCTGCGAACCGACGCCACATGCACATTATTTCATCGATATTGGCGAACACGAGCCGATTGCATCACCGACGTATAGATTATCATTTTCTAAGTTAAAGGAACTAAAAGGAGAAATTCACAAAATGCTTGAAAACGATGTGTTAGAAGAATGTGAGTCAGCGTGGTCATCACCTGTTGTTATGGTGCCTAAGAAAGATGGTGGTACTCGTGTGTGTGTAGACTTTCGTAAACTAAATGCGATAACAAAACCCGTCCGATACCCATTGCCTCGAATAGACGACCCTTTATACGCTGCAAAAGGCACACAATTTATGACCACTTTAGACCTTCAAAGTGGATACTTTCAAATCGCGGTAGCATAAAAAGACAAAGATAAGACGTGCTTTATTACGCCTTTTGGGACATTCCGGTTTAAGAGAAGTCCGTTTGGTCTACGCAACGCAACGTCGACATTCCAGAGATTGATTAACCGTTTCAAAGCAACGTTACCAAACATACATACTCGTATTTTAGCATATATTGATGATATTATTATTTGCTCACCATCATTCAAAGAATACTTAACCGATTTAAAAAGTGTATTCCTGAAGTTAGAAAAATTCGAGCTGAGCATCAATTCTGCCAAATGTCGTTTAACAACCGAAGGCACTCAAGTTGACCCAGAAAAGACTCTAGCGATTCCGCATCGGAAAGAGCCAAGCGATATCAAATAATTGATATCGTTTATACAAACTTGCTCTTGGTATCGACGTTTCATTGATCGTTCTGCTGAAATTGCTAAACCGCTTACGGAATTAATGAAAAAGAATGCTGTATGGAGATGGGATACTCCGCAAGTAGAAGCTTTTAGCAATTATTCGGGGGTTTTTATTCCACAAAAGAAGAATTTCAAAGTTTCCAAAAGAATCTCTGGTTTTATTTAGTGAAATATTTTGAAGTGAGTACAAAATTGAAAAACTTAATGCTAAATTATACTTATGCTACAATTTAATATAATTTAATCGAATATTTTAATATAAAAAAATAACTATTTTGAGTTTTGAAAATCTCTTGAAATCCTTTTTACATAAGGAAAAATTAAGTTTAATGTAAAACTTCTATGGCTAGTAAAGCCGCAGCTCTCAAATTTGGTGGGAATCTTTACAGGACTTGGGATTACTTCAAGCTCTTTCTGTAGAAGCTGTCTGAAGGACGAAGTGGAATCATCTCAGCATTTTCTTCTGTCCTGCTTTCGTCGGACAAAGATTTAGACATCTTGGCTCTCACTTTATTTACAAAGAAGTGCATCCAAACCTTAAAACTCATCAGGTTGAGTTAAAAAGTGAGAGTAAAAATTAATAAAAATAAGCAGAAGCTCAGAAGATTCCACTTCATCATTCTCTGTACGGCTACTGTAGAAGTGGGTCGCGAATTCGTTGAATTTGACCACACGGATTTCCTGCACGTAGTGTACGACGAAGACCCCCATCACTATCGCGAGCTGCTTTCTTGTTAGTTCCACAAAATTTCTCGGCCGTCTCCAGTCTACTCGCGAATTTGCAACCCTAAAATACAATAATTTCGCCCAGCATTCGTTTAGTTGACTGGTGATTTACCTCTGCCAGAACAAATCGCCTGAAGTAGCGTAGAATCAACGGTAGCTTGAATAATCAACTTTTGCCACAGTTTCTTGCAATGCCACTGCGACCTGGCATCCATAGTATAAGCTTAAGAGCGAAGCATTTGGACGAGGCCGAAAAAGAAGTCAAGTTTTACTAGACTACTTTTGATCGCACTATCAGTGACCTCTAAGACTCTAAATACAATAGTATTACCCTGGTAAATAGTACATCACCTACTATATTATAAATATATTTATCCAATTCACCTCATATTTAGTAATTGTCATTAATCAGCAAAACCTTCTCACATGAACAAAAGCGTAAACAACCTCGCCTCAATGAACTACCGTAACACCTTCCTCGTATGAAGACAGCCAATGAAAATGCAGCTGTCATAATTCTTTGTAGTCATTTCCAGTTCTTGGCTCTTGTGCGTCTCGAAGTAGATTGGAAAATATGAGCGCACAGAAGTTTTAATAACAAGCACCGTCAATGTGCGCTGAGTTAATGAAAGCGAGCATAGCATACTTTACGGCGTGCTACTTAGCTCTCGCAATAGCTAATTTCCGCTTCAAAATGACAACATCCCCTAGCCACCGCTCGTTCACTAGCACCTGGAATGACGGGCGACGCCTTTTCAAAATGCCAACTAACGGCGAAGGTAACTGTACTCGCTGTTGTGTGAGTTGTATGCGTATGCATACGCGCACATGCGGGTAGTGGAGAGGGGTTTGGGGGCACCATGTGACACGTGCGTCAAAGGACTCAAACACGTTAATTTCCTTGTTTGCCATTGTCGCGATTGTCGTCGTAGTCGTTGCGAGTGGGCGTTGGCGCTGTTGTTGTGCTGGCTGAGTTGCTGCCACGTTGATGCTGTCAACGGAAAGATGTGCGCCACAAAAGCTGCGCTGCGTTCATGCCTTGCATTTAAGTGCAACTCGAAATTACAACAAAAACAACAATAAGAAATTGACACTTTGCATGTTTGCATTTTGCAACGGGTGCTGCGACGGCTTACCCTGCGCCACATTGCCCATATTGTTTTCCATATTAAGTGGCAACGGCGTGAGTTTTTGTGTTTTGCATCGAATGCTTGCAACAATTGGCATTCGCTGACAGTTGCCGCGGTATGTTGCCAGTGTGACATCAATGCTTTTTCGCGCTTGCCTTACTATTTTTGGTATGCAACAATTGACTAACGGTTGTGCTTCGTTTTGCATGACCTGCCTCCCATCCTCCTTCCTTTTCTTTCGCATCTCACAGCTTTTTTCACGACTTCTGGCGGCATTCGCTCCCACACCAAACTAATCACTTACGGCTATCAATGCATTCGTTATTGTTTATTCCTTCTTCTTCTTTTTTGCTTCGGTTGCTATTGTTATAGTTGCAATTGTAATCGTTAAATGCTATGGTTGGCAAAAAGATAAAAAACAAAAAAAATAGAAGAACAAAAAATATAAACTTGCCAGCATAAGTGGTCGTGGCCGCGTATGCTTTTCACTTCTGCTCCAGCGTATTGGTGATTGCATTGTGTTGCAAGTTGCTGGTGCTTCTAGTTGGGCGCTCATTTGAATTCGCAATGCGTGTGGACGTGTGTGTGCCTGTGTATGCTTGGAGGTGTTTGTGTTCGTGTGTGCAAAAGGACACTCGACATTTCACGCTCCGTTTTGTGCAATCAAAAAATGGCTGACGCTTGCAATGGGAACGTTTCCGTACCGTCGAAAGTGTTACCGCTGATTGTGTGGGGACTTGGGCACAGTGGTTTTAAACCGGCGGGAATTTTAGATATTACTTGAAAAAGCGAAAATTTTCTAAATGAATTCGGGGATATGCAAAAATGCATCAAAATATATTCAGTGAGAAATAAATGAAGAATTTTGTATCAATAATTTTAATAATTGTGCGTGCGTTGATGATTTCACGTGCCAATTCAAATATGACACTTTTTAAGGCCTACTTTCTCATCTCACTAATAGAGTAAGCTGTAAGAACCGACGCGATAAATTGTTTCTCTTTGACTGAGTGCGTATAAGGATTTATATTCAGTTTTTGTTTGTTTTAATTTAGTACTTTGAAACTTTACGGTCCGTAATTGATGAGAAATTATATCCGAGGGTCTGCAAACATTGGCATCACTGAAGCATGTTGAACTTGCCCCAGTGCTGCCCTGAATGTCGTTTTGCACTCTACAGGCAATTTGTCAAGAGACATGCTAGCATTTTTAGACAGCTAGCTCCGTATTTCTCCGAACTTCATACAGATCTCTTTATCGGCAAACTGGAATTTGAGGTTCGTGCGAGGACATGCGCTATAACCCTTAGCTCTAGTATAAAGAGGCAGGACTCAGAAAGACCTGGGGACTTCCCGTCATTCAATTTCCAAACCGGTAGCGGTTCTTACCACATGATGCTTAGCGATAGAACGGTCGTTGTAGAATGGGGCGACACCTTTCTCCGCCGGCAAGTGAAAAGAGGCACTCCGCAAGGCGGTGTTCCCTCGCCAGTACTATGGATTGCCGTACTTAACGGTCTGCTGGAGGAGCTGGAGAAGAGGGGCTGCAAAGTGATTGCCTACGCGGATGACGTGACACTCATTGTCAGAGGCAAGTTTCTAGATACTCTGATGGAACTGATGCAGGGTTATCTGAATCTAGTTATGAAAGTCCCTTTTGTGCTTTATAACCAATCTTGCTATACGGAGTCCTTGTCTGATGGAACTCCCTAGAAAGGATGGTATCAGTTAAGAAGCTGGAGAGGGTACAAAGGACTGCCTTCATTCTAATCAGTGGGTTGCTCCGTACCACTCCTACACTAGCGTTAACGCTATGTTGAATGTGGCACCCGTGGACTTTGTAGGAAAAACTACCGCTGCACGCACCGCAATCAGAATAAGGTGTTCGGGCTATAAGCTAGATTTAAGTTACGGACACTCTAGCATTCTGAAAAATTTTGAGTTCATCCCCATGGTGCTGGATCATTGTACCCCCACGCTTGGTCCGAGCGGACCTTTTTCTACTCATATTCCCTCAAGGGATGAGTGGGCGGGGTGCAACATTTGGCGGCAAGGCATGGCAAACATGTTCACGGATGGCTCGAAGTTGGACGGAAGGGTTGGTGGGGGAGTATTATGTAAGGAGCTTCCCATCAAACTTAAGTTCAGGCTTCCGGACCGCTGTAGTGTTCCAAGCGGAGGTATCCGCAGTTAAGGAAGCAGGGGATTGGTTGCTTACCTCGGTAATTACCGTTAAGCAAATAAATATTTACTCCGATAGCCAAGCGGCAATTAAGGCCTTAGGCTTGTTGCTTGTACGTTCGAGATTGGTCGGGGAATGTCTGGCTTCTCTCTCGATTGAATCCGAATACTTCGACATCAGGCTCATTTGGGTTCCCGGTCACAGCGGCATAAAGGGAAACTGGTGGGCTGATGAGCTGGATAGACAGGGAACTTTGGATATGGTTTCGTTGCGTAATGAGAGGATTGGGGTTCCCTTAAGAACCTGTGGTCTGCTCCTGAAAAGATGGACCTCGAGTCAACTCAGTGGGCGATGGGCTACTGCGCAACCGCGTAAGGCCGCGAGATCCTTCTGGCCACGGGTAGATCGGGGGCGCTCGAGGGAACTCCAAAGGGTAACAAAGGCCCAGCTCTCGATTTTGGTGGGTATCCTTACTGGACATTGTCCGTTAGCTGTTCATGCGGTGAGACTTGGGATTACCTCAAGTCCGTTCTGCAGAATCTGTCTGGAGGACGAGGTGGAAACATCTCAACACCTTCTTCTCAGCTGCCCTGCTCTCGTCTGGCAAAGATTTAGACATCTGGGCTTTCATTTTTTCCCTACGCCTGTGGATATAGCGGGTCTAAATATCATAAATTTGGTGAAGTTCATCAGTAGCTTGTTGCGGCTAATTACGAACGCAAATCAGCCACCGCCGGCGTCGTCGTAAAATGCATGGTCATCATCGTCTCTAATCCCAAGGCTCCTTCTCCTTTCTTCATTCCCCTGTTTGGCATCACAACGGACGAATTGTCAATATTTGTGCAAGTGTGCCCTTACCTAGGGCAGCCATTTCACCTAACCTAAGCGGTGTTTACCGGTCATTGGATGATTGGCACACACCCGAAAAAACTATGTTCACCATTTAATCCCTATTGCAGAAGCCGTGGGGATTTTTCAGAGAAAGATACTGTCTGTCCGAGCTTGGCAGCTGGACAATTAAGGTCCCTGGGTGCTCCTGTCTTCAACAGCGTGAGGCAGTGCGACAATCTAAATTCCATCAGTCTTCCCCATTACATCAGCAGCTCTGGCTAGCTGTAGATATCTGCCTGTTGAAGGTCTCATAATGGTATCAAAATGGCCTTTTAGTGCTACTTGGGGAGTACGAGACTGGTACTTCAACCATTTCACTTACCATATGCAACCTAAACTTATACATACATATGAAATTTTTCCTAAATAATAAAAAAAGTATTCTGAGAGAAATTTGTTAGTACTCTCAGTAAACTCAATTCAACTTTTCTTGCTCAGATTTGAAATTCTGCTAGAAAAGGTAATTTAAAGCGTTAATTTGCCTTGTTCTCGCCACTGTTTGAAAACGCCAACGAAAACTGGAACCTAATCTCTATTCAACGAAGTTGTTGTGCACAAAAGACGTTAAAAATGTGTGAAAAGGCAGCTGCTGTGTCGAAGCGACCTACAAAACTCTTTAGCACACATACAAACAAACATATGCCACTATGGTGTGAAAAGAGCATTGCACTGGTGCAGAAGCATCACCATGTAGGGAGAACGTGAATATGGAGAAAATATTTTATGGTTTAGAACTCTGGTTTGGCTTGCTTTATATCGACTATGGCCAAATTTTTCTGATCAAAAGAACGAATAAGAGCAAAATGGTGAAGTCCCCATTCGTCTTTCTAACAAAACTCGGGTAGAAAAACTCAACACACAAATAGCCAGCTGCAACCAGTTAGAATCATTTTGGAATGAAAACGTTTTTTGGATTGTGGAAAATTCTTATCGCAGTTTTGGTAGAGAAATCGACTGGTACTACAGTTCCACGCCTTCATAACTTCTTGTAATGGCAAGGAGATACCAAAATGGGTAGGTCCCCGCAACCTTAACCCTCTTTGCATTCTTCAACACACAAATCATCGTTTGTCGTCGATTTGATTCGTTGGTTTTGTTTGATTGTTTTTTTTTTAAGAAAAAAAGCTGCTGGTCTACATCGGAGAACGCGGGAGTTTAGGTAACCGATTGGGCCGAAACTATACCTGCTTGTCTTTTACGTTCTTTGGTAGCTCTAGTGCTGTCAAAGGCGAAGAGTTTTAGCAAATAATCTCATTTCTGGTGCATTAGTGCCTTGCCGGCGTGCGTTGATTATGGTTTCTTGTAGTGTAGTTGCAGGTTCCAGTTGGGCCTGAAGTTTGGTTAGCTTTTTGAACTTAACAAATAAACTATAGCGCCAGTGAACACCAATACAATTTTTAATACTAAATTTGCTAAAAAAGGGCAATCATTAAAGAAAAAAGCGACAAGTGCTATAACTTTCCTTTGCCTGCCTGAAAAATGTAACTTATGTGAGACCTTTGCAGCAGCAACGATAGTTTTCCTCTTTCACAGATAACATTTTTCGGATTTTTTTTTCGGCTTGGAACTATTCAAAAAGTAGGCAGATTCCAATATTCACCTTCCTCCTCCTTCCATTGTGCTTGTATGAAGAAAAAAAACGCACCGAACGCGAGCTGCTAACGACTCAGAATTCATTGGAAGCTCGCTAGCCCAGTAATCAAGAATGTTCCTCCAGGGTCTTTGCAATTGCGGTGCGCGGTGAGAGTGCGTATACGCTCCACAAATCATGCTTTGATTAGATCGAAAAGTGCTACTTTTCAATTTTCTTGTTTGAGCGCGGAAAATGAATGCGGAATGATGGAGAAAAGGCAGGAGAAGACGTGGAAAGTGCGGGAGTCCATAAAGGAGCGTTCACAAATTGAGGACAACGCATGCAAAACAGCTACAAAAGGATGCAATAAATGGTGGCGAATACGCTTTATTACCAACTCATACAGGCACACATGGAATTCTCTACGTGCGTGTATGTGTGGCCATGGATACATGAGACAGTTGAGCAGCTGTCAAGATTGAAGTGAAGCTTCGCATTCTAACGCGTTTAATTTTGCATTTGCTCGGTGAGAAGTGAAAAAGATGCAAAAAACAAAAATTCAAAAAAAAAAAAGAAAAAAATACAAAGAAAAAGATGAACTATTACAACGAACTGCTTGTTATTGTATGGCAAGTTTCTATACATATTTGCATGCACTTGCATATGTGTGCTTGTATGGGTGTACCTGTATTGTATTTGCCTGCTTTAGGCGTTTGTTTGCCTGAATATGTGGCATAAACACGCAGTATTTGCTATCACTTTGTTGTATGTATTTGTGTGTGTATGTGCATAAATTGCATACTGCATACGTCACACACACACACACATACGTATGGTACATCTGTATATGCTTATGTATTTGTGTACGCTTGGAAATACGCGCGTTAGCTGGACCATTAAATTTAGTCCATATATTTCTGTGGAAGCCGTCATGCAGAAACGGTCATTCTGAAAATGCCTTAGTGTTTGTCACACATACATATATGTACACTGGCGGAACCAGAACCATGCCAAGAGGGTGGTGGACTTTTTAAATTATTTTCAGTCATTTATATTTTAAATTTTTGGAGGAAGTTATGTAAAAACTTGGACTCTTCCGCAAAATAAGTTTAGGAGCGACAATAAATAAGAATTCTCTTTGGACTACTCCGCACGAAAAAATTATGAGATCAAGACGATAACTACTAAAGAAATAATAAGAATGCTGATATTTACTTTGTGTTCGTTAGTCGCCGATTCACGCCTAAACGCAAGTTTTAAAGAAATCGGTAAAAGTATGCGAGCGTTGTGTAAGTGTGAAAAATACAATATTTGCGTGTTTCCCTTATACGGACATTACGTATACGGAATGAGAATACACGCAAATGAATGGAATATACACAGCCATGAATAACATTGTTTCGATGTTGAGTGACGTATGCGACTGTATTATTCGTAACGCAATAGTTGTCCTCTCTTTTCTTTCCTTTTTATGCATGCGTGACACGGCATCAAAGCACATTGCTTTTTTTTAAACTGGAAAAATATTTTGAGCTTCATTTGAACGTTTTATGATTTAGATTTTTTTTTTTTTTTATTATTTCTTCCATAAAATATTACACCTGTCGTTAGACAATAAGTAATTTGATTTACAAAAAGATGGAATGAGAGTGATATTGAAGGGCCAATGCCCCCAAGCTCATTTAGAAGAAATATATACATATTATTTAAAAACAAGTGGTTAACAATGACATATACGATTAGTTGACAATTGATTACATGGATTTTGCAAGATCTGTTGGTGTTTGACGGTTAAGCCGACTTTGGGTAGATTTTTCTTTATTTGGTAGTCGTCTCATCATAGGATTTGTGTGCGTTAATACTCTATTTATGTGTCTTCTGCTAGCGCTTTGTATTGTTTCATCAATAGTATCGATGTCAAGGTCGCGATGAATATCTGCGTTAGGTATGTACCAAGGTGCATTAGTTAAGGTCCTAAGTATTTTAGACTGGACTCGTTGAAGTATACTTAGATTACTTTTTGCAGCAGTGCCCCAAATCTCAATTCCATATTTCCAGATTGAAGCAATTATCGTTGGATAAATAAGTACTTTATTTTGCAATGATAGATTGGACTGAGGTCCAAGTAGCCAGTACAGTTTCTTAAAACGATTTTTAACTTCATTTCGCTTTTTCTTTATATGCTCCTGCCAGTTTAATTTCGAGTCGATCGTAATACCCAGGTATTTCGCTTTGGTGTCAATATTCACGTCAGAATTACCAACGCTAACTGGTTCAATGGTTGTCCTTCGGTTTGTGTAGTTTACTTGTATTGTTTTGTCAGCGTTAATTTCGATGTTCCATTTTTTGAACCAGTTTAATGTCACATTTAATTCGTTTTGTAAATTTTGTTTTGCGACTTTTGTATCTTTATGAGATACCATGAGGACTGTGTCATCTGCAAATGTTGCAATCATGCTGTTTTCTGACTTCGGTTCCGGTAGATCAGCCGTGTACAATAGATACAATGTTGGTCCTAAGACACTGCCTTGGGGAATGCCTGCGTTCATAGGTTGAATGTCTGAACATGCCTCGTTATATTTAACATAGAATTTCCTGCCTTGGATGTAACTCTTAAGCATAAGGTAAAAGTCATTAGGTAGTTGTGTTTTTAATTTATGAAGTAACCCAGGGTGCCACTCTTTGTCAAAAGCTTTAGTTACGTCGAGGTATATGGACATGCACACTCTTTTTTTATTCAGGTCGTCATTAATTTTGTGAACTACTCTATGAATCTGTTGGATTGTTGAATGGTTTTTCCTAAATCCAAATTGGTGTTGGGGTATCAGATTCATGCTTGTTATAATAGGATTTATCTGGTCAAATAATATTTTCTCGAAAATTTTTGATATTGTCGGTAGTAGGCTGATTGGTCGATATGATGTCGCTAGTGTAGCGTTTTTGTTAGGTTTCGGGATCGCTATAATTTCAGCTACTTTCCAGGTACTAGGGAAATATTTGAGACTTATAGCAGCGTTGAAAATATTTCTTAGATAAATTATTGCCTTGTCAGGCATATGCTTTATAATTGTTCCCGAGATTTGATCGTATCCAGGCGATTTATTGTTCTTTAGAGTTTTTATTAACTGTTTTATCTCCGTAAGTGTGACTTTTTTAATTTGCTGCTTATTCTCGTTTGCTGCATAAGTAAGATTTATGTCGTTATTATTATTTTCAAAAGTACCTTTAAAATGTTGAGCTAAGACCGTTGCTTTTTCTGAAGAGGTTCGGGCCCATTTCTCTTTAGGTGTTTTTATTGGTGGTAAATGTATCGTGGCGCCCACCACTTTTTTCGTTGCCTTCCAAAGTGTGTAGTTTGAGGATTTTGTTGCGTCAATATTTTTGAGATAATTGCTAAGTTGTTTGTCTTTTTCCTTTTGAAGTAGGTCTCTTATATCTTTTCCCAATTTGTTTAGCTTTTTCTTGTCGTCTGGAAATCTTGTTGTCTGCCATTTCTTCCTTAGCTTTCTCTTTTGTTTTAGTTTCTTTTTTATCGTATCAGGTATGTAGTCATTTTTTACTTTAGTTGGTGGAGAGGGTGTAGATTTACTAACTGCCTTAATAGTTTTGTCGTTAAAAAGAGCTATAGCTGTCTCAATTTCATCGCCTGTTTTCAAAGATACTTTTGTGTCTAAATATGATTCCAAAAGCTCAGTAAACGCATTCCAGTCTGTACGATGATTGTAAAGTGGTGGATTTAAGTTTTGTTGCGGTGTTTGTTGGGTTCTTAGTATAATTGGCGAGTGATCAGAAGAGAGCTCAAGACAAGATTCAATTGTCAGTACGTTTGGATTAATTGATTTCATGATAAAAAAGTCAAGTAAGTCAGGTACTTTCTTAATGTCAGAGGGCCAATAAGTGGGTTCTCCGGTACTTATATAATTACAATTACGCGCTCTGATGGCGTCAAGTAATGCTTTTCCTTTCGTGTTTGTTAATCTTGAGCCCCACATCATATTTTTTGCGTTATAATCTCCTCCGGCAATAAATCTACTTCCAAGTGTTTCAAGGTAGTTAGCATATTGTGTTGTTTTGTTGTTGTGTTTCGGAGGGCAGTAAGCAACTGATATGGTAAGCTGGCCTAGAGTGTCATTTATTTGTATCGTCGTTGCTTGCAGATGGTCCATTTGATATTCTTCCATTTTGTTAAACATAATATTTTGTCTCAGTATAATAGCTGTTCCGCCGTGTGCTCTGTTGTCAGGGTGGTTGGTGCATATTATTTTGTAGCCGGGAATACTAACGTAGCTTTTGTCATTAAAATGAGTTTCTGACACCAATAGTATGTCAATGTTGTATTGGTCTATAAAAGTTTTAGTTTCAAGAATATGTTGATTTAGTCCATTTGCATTCCATAAGGCTATTGTCATTTTACTTTGCTTGTCCATCGAATTTGGTAACCAGTAGTGTGATTATATTCATCATGTTAGTCATTTGATTAATGAGCTGGCTCATCATTTTTTTAAGTTCTTGAATATCATCATTTTGAGGGTTAGGCATACCTGTGTTATTATTTGTAGTTTGTGCTGCTACTTGTGCATAGGTTGATAACCCGATTCTAGCGGGTTCGACTGTGTTTTCTTGTTGCGGCGGGTTCAGTATCGGAGTCTGGAGTTCCTTTTTGCGTAAAGCTGGAAAACGTTGCACCCTCAGTGATTTGTATACCATACATCCTTTATAATTGGCTGTGTGTTTTTCGCCACAGAGTGCGCATTTAATATTGTTACTACTTTTATCGATTGAACAGTTCGCAGTTTTATGCGGGCCTGCACACTTAACACATATTGGATTTTTTGTGCAATAGTTTCTAGTATGCCCATATTTTTGGCAGTTGAGACATTGTGGAAGAGACCTTATTTGACGTGGGGGCTCGAATTTTACCTTACAATGCAATAGATTTGTAATATTGTATATATCTTTGTTGTTGCTATTTGTTTTGATTTCCAGTGAGAATAAAGGTAGAGGTTGTTTTGAGTCGCTTTTGAGGATGTTGAAAATATTTGTTACTTCATGACCGTAATCAGCGAGTTCAGATTTAATGTCATTTGTGTCTGTAGAATGATGCATATTGCGCAGAATTACTTTAAACCCTTTTTCTTCCTTTGGTCGGAATGTATAGTATTGAGTATTTCGTTCTTTAAGTAGTTTTATTGTTGCTGAATAATGCGTTGATTCCTTCGTTTGTATCTTTATTTCATTGTTCTTAAGTACTTTTAGTTCATAGTTATTTTGTATACATTCATTAAGAGCTTTGATAAGAGTGGCTAATACTTGGACTTTTTGTACATAGATCGGTGGTGGCTTTGGTACATATTTGGGCTTTGTTGTTATTGAATTAAGAGTTTGCGTCTCTTCTTTTTCATTCTCTTCTAATTCGTTCTCTTCTAATTCGTTCTCTTGGTCCAGTATATCAAATCTATTCTCTGACGGTGGTTTACTCAGCCAATATGTGAGCTGTTGTTGTTTTGAGGACAATTTCCTTGTTTTCTTGTTTGCATTTATTTCTGCTTTTTCTGGAGAACTGCGTAAACGCTTGGGTGTTTGGCTTTTCTTTGAGTTGTTGGGTTGCTCAGCAATAGATGTTTTTAGTGTCGTGCACATAATAGACTTTGCGTTAGTCGCTGATGATGATACCGTGGTTGTTATTGCTGAGGCTGTCGTTGTCGTGCTGGTGTTTGTTGTGAGTGTTGCGAGAGCAAGAGTAGCTGTTGTTGCGGAGGATGTTGCTGTAGTGGTGGTCTTTGTTGAAGATGTTAGTAGAGCAGCTAGAACATTTTCAGTTATAGGAGGAGTGTGGATTTGATCACTTTCTTTGTTAAGCTTATTCGCGTGCGAGAGTACGGCATTTGGTCGGACCGCAAGCGGTTGATTATTTAACAAATTGTTTACACTGTGAGAGCGCCTACGCTCGCACGGAGGAGAGCGTTGGACACTCATTTGCAAATATGCACTAGTTTAGTTATTTATTTTTTTTTTTTTTGTTTTTTTATGTTTTGTTTTTTGGTAGTTGAATGTCACAAAGCGCAACTTAGCGAATTAGTTTGGCACTTTTGATATTTGATATGATTTAGATAAAATAAAAATTCGTTAAAAATATTTGATTCCATTAATAACCATAAGCCTGTATTTTTCGAAGTTCAAAGTTTCTGGACAAATATTGAAACGTTTACTTAAATTAAATGTTAAATACATATAGGTATATAAATGTGCAAATGTAAAAGTTTAGATGGATTTAAAATATAATATACGAAATTATTCAGCGGTTGAATCCATGCATTTTTTGAAATCCATCAATATGGACCGACAGTCGCCATAAATGTTCTTTTAAAAAATAAAATGTGTTAATTTGAAGGTAGCTCGAGTATTAAGATCAGGTTTCTATTAGTATAACTTTGTTCATGGGTTTGCGTAAGTTTTTTGTGGTGAAAGCCTAAAACCAAGAAAAAAAAACGCGAAAGCCGTGTTTTCCATCTGATCCATTGCAACTGCGGCAAAGTTATCGTGATTATATGACCTAAGATATCTTGAATAGAATGCTTCGTTTTTCTGCAAATCAGGAATTACTCATTACACTGGAAATGTATAACGAGGCATTGATTATTATTGAAGATATGAAAATCCAACATGTAACATTTCAGAAAATTCTGGAATGGGAAGAGTTTTGCAACAATGCAAATTAATTGTGTGGGATGAATGTACAATGGCACATAAAAAATCAGTGGAAGCATTGGATAGAACTTTGAAAGATTTACGTAATAATCAAGAAATATTTGGTGGCGCTTTAATATTATTGTCTTGTGATTTTCGTCAAACTTTGCCAGTAATTCCCCGTTCAACATCAGCAGATGAATTAAAAGCATGTTTAAAGACATCCCATTTATGGAGGCACGTAAAAACTTTGACTTTGAAAACAAATCTCCGAGTTTATTTGCAAAATTATGCATCGGCTGACGAATTTTCAAGACAACTTCTGAAGATAGGAAATGGACACATTTCTATTGATGCTGCTACTGGCTTAATCACTTTGCTAGATAATTTTTGTAATTTCGCACACACAAAACAAGAATTAGTTTCAAGTGTTTTTCCAAATGTTGCGCAAAATTATCAAAATCACAATTGGTTAGCTGAAAGAGCAATACTGGCTGCGAAAAATAAGGATGTTGGTCAATTGAATGCGAATATTTTAAATGATGTGCCTGGTGAGATTGTAACATTTAAATCAATTGATACAGTTATAAATCAAGATGACGCTGTAAATTATCCAACAGAATTTTTAAATTCCTTGGATTTACCTGGACTGCCGGCTCATCGCTTACAATTGAAAGTTGGTGCTCCAATTATTTTACTTAGAAATTTAAATCAGCCACGATTGTGTAACGGAACAAGATTAGCAGTCAAAAAGGTTATGAATAATCTTATTGAAGCAACAATTTTAAAAGGAAAATTCAAAGGTGAAGACGTATTGATTCCGCGTATTCCGCTGATTCCACCAGATTTAGCTTTTGACTTCAAAAGATTGCAATTTCCAATACGTCTTGCATTTGCAATGACAATAAACAAAGCACAAGGACAATCGCTGGAATTATGCGGAATTGACTTAGAATATCCAGGCTTCTCCAACGGACAATTATATGTATCATGTTCACGTGTAGGAAAGCCATCAGTTCTGTTTATTTATACCACAACTCAGGGCTAAACAAAAAATGTAGTTTACGAAAAGGCTTTGCGTTAGTTTAAGTTTAAAATTAACATTAATTTTATATTGTAAAGAAAAGAATAAATACACATAGAGTGAATTTAAATCGAGTGTTCAATATTCATTACTAATTTTGATATGCCTACCGAAGCAGGCAGAGGATCCGCTAGTTTTGAATAAAATAACATTCGTCTTATCTCTTTTTCGTTCCATATATTTTACTTTCCTATATTTATCATCAAAAGTTTAAATATTAGAAACATAAATTGTTAGCCCTAAACTAATAATAAAAATATAAGAAATTTAGTTGGTCTTATAATTTTTTCCTGTGCTGTGTAGCAGTGTTAGGCTAGTAAATAGAAAGTAACATAAGAACAAAAGAAGGGTGCTTCAATTGCCAAAAAATCTAAGAGTGGAATGAGAATTTTTTTTTAATGTAAAAACTCGTAAACTGCCAATATCATAGATTGTTTGTGTGTAACACTAAGTTTAAATGAGTGATGCCACCTGTTTGTACTCAAGCAATTGATTTATTAAAAAATATACATACATTAAATCACCGATGTTAAAGAAAATATTACAAAAAAAATGTTTTTGACAGCGTTGCCACCTATTTTTTTTGTTTTAAATGGCAACTCATCACTAACTGCGGTGGAATATTAAGATAAGACATTAAATGAAGTGTTTAAAAAAGCGTTAATAAAAAAATGTTCTTAGCTGGTGTTGCCACCTATTTAAAAAAAAAACAGGAAATGGATTACATAAATATATTTTCTGTTAAAAAATATATTATAAATGCATATATCATTGTAAAAGTAAATAAAGCTTCAATGCAATAATATTTTTAAGAGGTGTTGCCACCCAATTTTAAACAAAAATATATGTGAATAAAAAATCTAATTGGAGGTTAATACAACAAAAGAAGAGAAGGATGATGTTGTTCTTCGTTTTAGATACTTGAAGTACTTGCAGTACTTGAAGCAGAGCTTTTCAATCAGTACCGGCTACCGTTCAAAATCATGTTTATGTTTAAGAGATCGAATGTATTTTCACCAAAAATGTTCGCAACGAAAATTAGTATAGACAGGCCTTGTACTACTGACGTGCTGAATATTTTCTAGGACATCCAAGCTACCAACTGGACAGACATAAGAAGTTACATTTTTTAAAAGGCCTTGCATTAGATTAAGAAGCCCTCCCCTTGCACGCAAAACCAGGCTTATAGCATAAGCAGACAAATCGGCATTGAAATAGTTGACAGATGTTTTAAGCGATAGTTTTAGTTAGGCATTTGGTTTTTTATAAAGTGTACAGCTTCTTTAGCAAGGATATACGTAAGCCTGTCATTGGCAGACAAAAACAGTGCAAATTATGATTCAGAAAAAGCATTTCTTGAAACTTTAACAACTTATTTTTTAATTAAAAAATTATAGAAATTATCTTATAATATAATATAAAGAGTGTATGCTAAGTAAAAACATGCATTTGTCGCCTTTAATGTTGTTCAATATTTTATAAGAGCTAAATATTTTAGTATATATTTCATTCTATATGCCAGCGTAGCCAAGGGCGACTGTTATTATGGATCAATAAAATAACAATACTTGAAGGATGAAGAGCAAAGCCAGAATAAGCTATGAGCTATCAAGCTCAAGTTAATTGCAATATAATCCCCTTCAACATTATGGATTTGAGCCTAAAACCTGGATACAGTAGCTTGGGCTGATCTCTTTCACTTCAGCACCTCAACCTCAACCTCAACCTCAACCTCAACCTCAACTTCAACCTCCAGCTCAACATCAACCTCATCCTCACCCTCAACCTCAATTTTGTTCATCAGACCTATTAAGTTTATCCTTATTTTGGACCCTTTGAGTGTGGATGGATGTCTTGAATGAATTCATTCACTACAAAAATCCGCCACCTCCTTCAACAACTACATTTTGATGTTTTTTTTTATAGCAGAGGATTCTGTTCCAAGTCGTGATATACAGCGCAAAATAATTCTTTTCGAAAAGCCTCCTGTCGATCAAACGTTCGCTGTCGATTAAATTTCATTATTTTTCAAGTAAGATTTGGCTAAATAATCTAGCACTATCCGCATTACAAAAATTTCTTAAAAAACACATATTTTTTCAACTAAATTATTCTAACATCATAAAAGAGTAGAATGAGCAGTCAGCGCAGGAAAAGTCCTAATAAATGTGTATAAGGCACCAGTGTTAATGATTTTAAAGCAAACTCCATAATAATAACATTCACAACAGATCCTCAAGGGGGTACTAAACACCCAAAGCCTTCGCCACTGGGACCAATCTTCCGTTTGTTAGTATGTTAGGCGTTTTGTATGTTAGGCACTCTGGAATGTGTTTGAGTGCGCAGTCATTTAGGTTGCTCGAAAGTGTCATGTTGCATGGCTGTCACACGCTTCAAGTGTCACACACTGTAGGCTAGGCGCAGCACTCACACTATCTCACACACACACACGCAGATGCATTATCAAAAGTATACATGCACATCACCAATAATTTGCAGTCACTTACACACACTCACTCACATGCATTTTGTTTTGCATATGCCTCAATGTTTCGAGTGCATATCTTGGTTTGTTTATTGCTTGGGCTCACTCATCTATGTCGAGCCGTTTCGCTATTTGAGTGGAGCAGAGTGACAGCTGAGTACGCGATTTTTCATTTTCAACCCATTTTCTATTTTCCATTATCCTGCGTTATTGCTAAAATCCAAAAAAAAAAAAACAATCGATTTTGGTTCAACTGCAGGTAGCTTCGTTTTGCTCTTTTTGTAAATTCCGAGATTTTTCTAGATTTCGCAAAAATATTTATTACGATTCTGCGAAAATGTTTGTTTTTTTGTTTTCGTGGTCATTTGGTGCTTTTGTTATTTTGACACGTGTAAATGCATAAAAATTCCTTTGGTATAACATTGAATTTGAAATTGACAAAACTCACTCGCTGTGAAAGTGTGCATGTATTTGTTAGCTTTTGTCATCTGACACATTAATAGTGCGGGCCGTGGAAGAGAAATACCTTTTTTTAATAATATTTTTATGTATAAATAAATGTTCGGTGCTTTGAAATACAAGCGCGCCTAGGCAATACATTTTGATGGGGAAAGGAGAAAAAATATTTCAAAAAGAACTTTTTTTTCAACATACTCGTACTTCAGGCAACACTAAAAATAGAAGTTATGCAAAATATTTTGACACGGGTTGGACGAGCTACTTTCCACTATCTAACCGCTTGCGATATCCAGAGCGCAACAATTAATTTGGTGGCACAGTAATTCCCACTAAAAATAAGAATACTAGATTCATAAAAAGTTGTAAAGCCCTCAAAGTTTTCTTTTTTTTTCTCATTCCCTTGCGCGAAAAACCTAGCAAAAAAAAAACTGGGAGTGAAAATCACGTTGGCGAAATTTTGGAGATCTAAAATCAACTAAAACAATTAAAATTAACCAAAAAAAATGTTGCCTAATATATTTTTTTTGAAGGGATTTTTTAGGAAAATAAAAGTAGAAAAAAACTATTCAAAAATTTCAAAATTTTTTATGTATAAAAAAAATCTCTTCTCAAAAAGCAAAAAAGAAAAGCAATAAATATAATTAAAATTAAAAGAATTAGTATTTATTGAATATGTAACAAATAAAAACAAAAAAAGAAGAAAACCCGAAGAAGGCTAGAATATAACATTGGCGGAATTTTGGGGATCAAAAAAAAAATTAGAAGAGTCGAAACCCAAATATGTTTTCTGAAAACAATAAGGAAACCAAATTTTATTTTAGAAAAAAATAAATAAAAAGAACGTTGTTTTAGAAAACAAAATTTTGTTTTAGAAAAAAAAATTGAAAAAAATTTTTATTTTCATAAAAAAATTTCTTGTTTTTACCCAAACAAAAAACAAAAGAAACAAAAAGCCATAGTAATTAAAAAAAAATGTTTTCGAAAAAAGCAAATTTTTATTGAAGGGTGCACGCCACTGTGGGGGAGTCAAAAAATAGTCGATTTTTGGGAATTTTTGTTTGTAAGTGGGAATTATTATTCGAGGATCGGACAAGAGGCAATTTATTATGTACATATGTATTAAACCATGTTGGTGTAATTTTTTTTTTTTTAATATTGAAAATTGGCAAGTTTATGTAAATAAATGTAACGAGTTAAAAAAATAACGTCATGTGGTGGCAGCGATACAGCAATGAATAGTCATCTGAAATCAAAAAACCAAAAATTTTATTATTCTTCTCAATAGTGGCTATCGTTGTATGTAGCCGTTTTTGGTTTTTTGACAAAATGGTGGTGATTACAATTTCGATGTGTGTTTTCCAGCATTTTTTTGGTTTTCAAATGTAGCCTATGCGATAACAAGAATTTTGAAAAAAAGAAAATTAAAATCAGTTCATTAGTCTTCGAGAAATCGTTACCACCGTATCAAAAAAACACGTTTGAAATAAAGCATCGTATCATAAGCGCTACGGGGCCGAACCGACGGGCACACGAATTGGGAACAAAGCGAATTTCGCTTTAAAATTTGTACCACAATTTCTTGAGTAGATATACTAACAATTTATGGGAAAAAATCGATTTTTTTAATTTTCACAGTGGCGTTCCCCCTGAATACGTAACAAATAAAAAGCAAGTAGAAAGAAAAATCGAAAGAAAAAATTTTCGAAGAAAAACTGAACCGGGTAGAAACTCGCATCAGCGGAAGTTTTGGGATTGAAAATTAAAAGAGTAAACAAAGTAAATGTTTTTGTTTTTTATATTTTTCTGAAGCAATTTAATTAAAATAATTTTTTTATCTGAATAAGATAATCATTTAATTATTTTCTTAAGAACAAAGGTTGGGTTAGGTTAGTCTGGTTGGCAGTAAGCCACGCATAGACCTTTTGGTCCCTAGCGATACCAGATGGAGATCGACCCTTACGAATACTGATAGTATGTAGACATCGCTTTTGGGAATCTAAGCAGAGCTGGGAGATCCGCTTTTGAGACGTCCTCCGGGCCCTCAAGCAATGGGGCTCCCTGGCATTTTAATTAATAATGCCGAAAAAACGCACAGAAGGTGTTCTAAAGTTTCCTTAAACTCCTCTCTGCATTTCCTAGCATACCTATGATAGTTCTGCAGTCCTTTCACAGGAGAGCATAAGTACGAATTGAGTCAGTTTTTTGTTGTTAGTTCTACACATGACTTTTGCTGTTTTGCATGTGGTCAGATTAGTCCACCTAGCTTCCATTCTCGATTTCATGTAGTCGTCCATTTCATTGTATATTGTATTTAGCGGTTTTTGTATGTAGTTCTCTTGTTCAAATGGTAGTCTAACAGCACTTTTTGCTATTTCTTCTACTATTTCGTTTCCTATAATGACTTTGTGACCAAGTACCCAACAGATATGTAGCCTTCTGTTTGCGGCTAGCCTTTCTATGGCCTCCCTGCTCCGTTAAACATTGCATGGACTTAATGCAATATGAGCTTATTGCTTTTATTTTATTGTTATTTTGAATTACAGACAAAAAACATCGCAAGGTTACTTTTGCGCCACCTTATGAACAAAACATTTTTTTCTAATAGCGGTCACCCCTCGGCAGGCAATGGCAAGGCTCCGAGTGTATTTCTGCCATGAAAAAGCTCTTCATAAAAAAATATCTGGTATTCGGAGTCGGCTTCCCTCCATTTGTGGAACAACATCAAGACGCACGCCCCAAATAGGAGGAGGAGCTCGGCCAAACAGACTGACTACTTAAACTAAAGAATAATGAACATATATACACAATTCAATTACAAATTTACATTTAACTAAAATATACAAACATATCCCTAACTAACTAAAAGATGTAGTCCAACAGTACAAACAATTCATGTGAAAATGAGAACTCTGGAAAGTTAGAATTGGAGAATAGGAGCATTGCGAGCATAATTTGTATTGAACTTATTAAACTTGGTTTATTTTCCTTATTCACTCCACTCGGGAGCATAGGGCCTCGACCAGACTCAGTCTTGCGTTGGTTTCGTTAATCTATTTTGCGTTCGGGCAGGGTAGGTGATTAGCCTGCCGCTACCAGTCCTAAATAGCGGGAATGCCCAGCTGCCGCTGCTTAGGAACAACGCCTTCTAACTGTTTAGGGCACCATCTGTGTTACACATTTTTCTGTCAGAAGGATCACACAAATGACTGAGGACTTCGCTGAATTTTGGTGTGTCTGCGCTATTACCGCGATTGGCCGCTTCCTCTTACTGGAGCCACTGCTGCAATGTGCAACTGTGTCTTTTTCTTTGTTATTTGCTTGTTTTAGCAGCCCCAATGCAAGTAATGCGGAGTAAGGATTGAAAGGTTTTTGGTTCTTGGGTGTGGGAAACGAAATTTTTTTTTTTTGCTTTACGTGCAATTCCAACCCACAGCCTCTGGGATCGCAGGCGAGTGCAAGACGCTATACTCCCGAGGCCGCATTAACTTACATATTTGAATGAAAAGGAAGAGCATTAGGAAGAAAAAGCGGACGTGCAAGAAAATTAAAACGTTGAAGCAGAAAGTGGCAGTCAATGTCGCCTTTAATAACATTGAAAATAAACGAGAGAGTAGAAGTCGATCTTCTACTTTATAAGGACTTTAAGTTGATCAAAAGCAAGCGTGATGTTTAACCTTCATGTGCCCGGCTTACTACATTTGTAGTAAATTGTGAAAAAAAGTGAGATAAAAAAAAATTTTCCAAAACAACAATGTCTGAATTTTTTAGTAGCTTCCTGATTATCAAATCAAAGTCAATTAAGAGTATAATAGCACTCGAACTATTATTTGCCTGACCTCTAGACCCTACTTGAAAAAAACATCATCTTGCGGCCGGCTTACTACATTTGTAGTAACCATATAAAATGTATGCAAAATAGTATTTTATAGTTGACTTCAGCTTGAACTAAGAGCATTTATAGGTCCTGTGTTACTAGCAGGTGTAAATAAATCAAATGACGAAGATGTGGATGTGCTATGGAGCCAAGAATGCATTTGCTTTTATCGAGCAGTAATGCCTAAATCACGCTTCAAAGAAATTGTTCGATTCATTAGGTTTGACAGCGAGCGTACAAGAGCAGTTAGGCTAGAAGCCGATAAGGCTGCTCCAATACCTGAATTGTGGACACAAATAAACGCAAATCTGCGCAAATATTACCAACCATCTGGAGAAATTACTGTGGATGAACAATTATTTGCTTATCGCGGTCGAACTAGGTGTACTCAGTACATACCTCTAAGCCTGCCAAGTATGGGATAAAGGTTTGGTTTGCATGCGATGCTAAGTCGTTCTATCCACTCAAAAGTGAAATATATACTGGAAAAAACTCAAATGCTGGTCGAGCAAATAACGTAGGTGAAGGTGTTGTGCAAAGGTTAGTATGCCATTGGGAGAACACCGGAAGGACTATTATTTGTGAAAATTTTTTTACATCGCTAAACTTAGGCAAGTATTTAATGTCCAAAGGTCTTGCTATTCTTGCTACTGTTCGTCAAAATAAAACGTTTGTACCATATGAAAAGAAGGCTGACCGCAATCTTGCTGAAGAATCTTCCATTTTCGGGTTTCTCGATGGAAAGTTTTCTTTGGTACCTTATGTTCCAAAAAGAGGCCGATCAGTTATAATACTTGCCTGCACACCTTTGACAAATTCAATTGTAGCTGAAAAGAAAAACAAGCCGCAATACATCCTTGATTACAATGCAAACAAAGGAGGCGTCGACGCAATGGATAAAATGCTTTCTGCATATTCAACGAAACGCAAAACATTGCGTTGGCTCTTGGCCATGTTTTATAGCATGCTGGACACAAGTGCACTTGCATCATTCATCATTTACTCGGAAAACAATCCATATAAGTTCTTGAGGAGCTTGTCTAAGCAGCTTTTTATGCCAGCAATTGAACAGCGCTCTCAAGTTCCCCGGGTGCTGGGATTCCATCAAACACGTAAAGCTATCGAAATGGCACTGGATCGATCCCTTTTTGCTACATCTAATATTGATTCATCTATTTTACCTGATATTTCCAACGATAAACAACCAAAATATGCTGTACCTTGTCAATACTGTGAAATAGGAAGTCGTAACAACACACGAAAAATCTGTAGTTGGTGCAAAAAAGCAGTGCGTAATGCACATGTCGAAACATATATTTTGGGAAAATGCTGTTCAACTCCTGAAAATTAAAACATTTTTTGTATTAAAATGATCACCTGAATTCAATATTTTTAAATAAAAAGGTTATTACACACGTACAAGTAAAAAAAACACCAAACAAGTCTTTTTTTCTTAACATTACATAGGTTTTGCATGCAATTACGTAGTTACTACAAATGTAGTAAGCCGACCGGGTACGTAAGTTTTATATCCATACATGAAGGTTAAAATGGGATAGGTTCAGAAAACATTACTGATCTTAGTACACATTTCTGGGACACCTTTTGTGAACGTTCGCTCCTGTCAAATAAACATTTATGGTATGACCTCCAAACAAAGGCGGCGTATTCCAACCTGGAGCGAATTACACAATACAGTAATGTGTGTTTTTGTAAAACCAGTTCGTCAAAATAATGTTACGGTAAAAAGCAAATTGCGATGAACACATTGAATTTTTTTTTGTTTTTTAATCTAAGGCAATGCAAGTAAAATAAGTAAATAATACAATTTCCTTATATTTTTCATAGCAGTCCATAAAAACTCCCCCTTCGCACGCATACTAACATATATTATATACAATTTATGATCCACGAGATATCGTTTTTTGAAGTCATCTGCTTCTGAATAATTTTTTATCGAATTCTTTAAGGAACCCAATCCGTATATGAACATATAAAACATATATATGAGTGTATGTCAATGTATGTGTGTGCATTCCAAACTCATTGCTGGTACGTGCACATCACACGGATGTCAATATTATTAAAATGAATCAACAAAGAAGGGAAAATTTACTATTTTGACAGGTACAAAGTCAACAATTGTCATATCAAATATGACAGAAAATAAAATAAAGATAATTGACTCGCACGCACCTTCTACGGAGTCGGCAAATATGTGAATTGACAGCAACTCGCAATTGATGAACAGGTGAATGATTTATTCACATTTGCACATATGCAAGCATGTGCCTCTGTAGTTGCATACAGTTGCGAACGCGAAAATAGCAGTGTTTATAGATAAATTAAAGAAAAACTGCATTGATAAAGTTTGCAGATACATAAACATTTTCCAATTTTTTTATTTTAGCGCGCAACGGCGGGGCATTGAGTTTCCCTTTTATTTTGTGATGGGTGAGGCCTTCGCACTTACAGCGACCGTCGTCTATTGCGTCGTGTGGTGTGGCCACTAACACGATCCCTTCTCCCCTTCTAGGGTGACCCCCTTCCCGGACTACTTTCTACATATATTTATTACTTCGAAAGAGCCCAGAAGGGCATCCATAAAGGAACAATTCTATTCACCCACGTCTGGGTCCACCCAATTTTGTAGCCAGCTTTCATGTTATGGGCTCGTCTTCTTGTATCTCTATCTGTGCGGCTTCGGTTTGTGCCACTGTGTCGAGTTCATTTTTTTCGTAGTACGTTCTCGATGTATATTTTTCCGCATTCCAGCTGTCCTCGCATTCGTGCATTCTGCAGATTACGTAGCTCGGCGCGATGCCGCCAATCTGCTCCCTCAGAGCATTTCTTTTCGCGAGCCATCTTTCACTACTAAAAACGTGTATTCAGCGTCATCGCTCAACGCTTCGTAGTATAGGTACATATTATATGCACTTGGAATCGCTTACCTTGCCCATGCGGTATAGGTATCTCCGGAAGTATCCGTGGCTCGAGAGCAAGTTAAGAAGTAGTTCACTTCCCCGAAGTTCGGAGAATCATCACTAGCCGTGTTTCTTCATAGAGTCGCACGCATCCGTTTACTCCCGGACCATGAGGTCGACGGGCCCACTGATTACAAAGACTGCTGCACCAGAGACAGTGTGGTAGGCTGAGTCAACTCTGAATGCCGCTGTTTGTTGTACAGCCTCCAGTGCTTTGCGCTTGGCTTTGCAGTTTAGCTTAATTCCCCATACTTCGCTGGCGTACAGGAGAATTGAGTTTGTTGCCCCCCTAATTAGCTTTCTTTTGCTCTGTGTTGGGTCACCGATATTTCCCATTAATCTACATACTTAGCATTCCCGTGACCTTTGCTGTTTTGGTAGCCACATACCGTATCTGGGCCCAGAAATCAAGTTGAATACTTAGGTATTTCACTACTTTTTGGGTCACTATGGGCGTGTCGCCTATTTGCATGCTGGCCGCGAGTGGCATGTGACCTCGTGCCGATCTTATGTTTGGCGTGTTCCAGGCCGTGGTTCTCAAGCCATATTTCTGTCTTTATCATCACTTGGTTCAGTTTCCTTCTAGCGTCCTCACTGTCCCGGGCTGATATGACCGCCGCTGTATCCCATTCGATATGGCATTTCTATGCTCCGTATCTAGTCGTAGCTCAGATTCCAGAAATCGGGCCAGGAATAGATCCTTGAGCTGCGCCAGGCGTTACCGCTTTCGTTTTCTGGCCATCTGCTGTGTCGTATAGCAGTTCACACTCACTCAGGTAGCTCTGGAGAATCCTTAGCATGCATGTATTCGAAACCTTTCTCGTAGTGCCTATGTAATATCTATCCATCGTAAACTGTTAAAGGCGCTTCATACATCAAACGGTGATGCGGTTCGGGTAGTGGCGTCTGCGTTGAACGCTGCTTACCACCTCCTCTATTGCGCCAAGGGCTGATTTTCCGCGTCGGAAACTGTATTGCCTTGCTGACAATCTGCCTGCACTCTCAAAAGACTCTCCAAGCCTGTGCTGTATGAGTTTCTCAAGCAATTTCCTAGCGCTGTTTAGCATGCAGAGCGGAAGCTAGGCTGACGGTCGCGCTGGGTCGCTCTTACCCTTACTGATCAGCGTCAGTTTCTGTATTTCCCACAGCTTGGGGGAGATGCTTTGAGCAATGCATGCATTGTAAACGTCAAGCATCATTTCTGGTACGCTTTCAGCCAAAAGTTTGAGAGCTTCAGCTGGAATGCTATCTGGGTCTGGGGCTTTGTTTTTTTAAAGCTGCCGCGGTTTAAATCTCTTCCTGAGTGAAGGGTGAGGGCATCTCGCCACCTTGGGGATCTTGGTCCCCGCACAGCATAGGATGCGTGGAGAACTGCCCACTATTTTGCTTATAGCATCCCTGTTTAGATGTGGGTAGATGTTGCATACAGTAATGCCTAAAACATTTTAGTTCATCTCTTTCTTAATTTGTATGGCCTCATGGGATTCTCTTTGGAGCACCTTGCAATTCCATGATCATCGTGCGGAGAAGTTTTTCGTTTTCTGCCTATTTTTTCTGGCTGTTCCACAAATTTGATTGCATTTCAAATCATTTTTTCTGAACATGAAAGAATATTTTTTTTTTATTCCTGTGTAAGATTTTTCATCTGCTGTCAATTTCAGAATCTGGTTTCGTTGTTCTGAAAATAAGAAAAAGAAATAATTATTTTATTTTAAAAACATACTTTCGTTTAGCTCAGTGCAAAATTTTATTAAAATTCCTTGAATAGCTTTAAAAAACTTTAAGGGACAGATGCCTGTAAACGGCCATATTTTCCCTGATTTTCATTAAAATTATTTAAAATGAAGAAGTTAATATATTTTTCAAAATTGGCATACAGTTTACTTATACTTTAAAATAATATAAACAATTTTTTTTTATTTTAATCATTTAAAATGGCGAATGTACACCCAATTCTTCCAGGAAGGTCGCAGCGGGGCTTCTCAATCGGCGGGCACTGTAGCAACGGCGTCAGTTACTTGAATACAAAAAACTATACATTTTTTTGTTTATTAATGTTATAATTTTTATATAATTCATAATAAATAGAAATAAAAAATTCGCGGAATAAAATGCTTAAAAAAAAATGTATTTCGGGACACATTTTCCTATTATTTTTGCTTCGAAAAAATTATTCTTTCGAAGAATTTTCGAAAACTTGAAACACAGACAGAGAGTAATATCATAAAGTCGGCAACGTAACTATGCCTCTCCCAGCGCAAGAACGCAAAGAAAAGAGTCGTCACGGTTGACTATCTATAATATAAGAAATACTTAAATTTACGTTCTAAAATTTTTTTGACATATTCTTACAGGATTATATTAACATTTTATGAAAAAAAAAAATGTATGTTTTTCGAAATTTTACAGGTATCTGTCCCCTTAAAGCACTGTTATTTAAATGCTGCACTCAAAAACGTAACGACGCCAATAAAGAACCGTTATTTATGTACTTGCTAGGGTTTCTCAATAAATCTGAAATCCCTTAAGTCTTCGTAGATTTTTGGTATTGAAATTTTCTCTTTTATTATTTATAGGAGAAAACTAAATGACTTCAATAAAATCAAAATATTTAAAATATTTAAATAAAAAAAAAATGACTCCAAAATATTTTTAAGGGTACTGCTATTTTCATGATCACAGCTGTATATAAATATAATATTACATATGCTTGCATAAGAGCTTCCACACTTTTTACAAGCTGTTACTGTTCACTGAGGGTACGTAAATTTACTACCTAAGCTTATTTGTTTCAGTCATCGTTAGGGAGTAAATACAAATACTCTTATGCACGCATGTAGATATGTATACAATAGTTCTCCACGTGAACTAAAATCATGAAATATATTTTATTTTATTATCTACTTACATTTTCATTTACATTTGTATGTTAAGTATTCACGACTACAGCTGACACTTCACCTACAACAAATGTATTTTTTATGTGTTTGCGAACGTACTGTTTTCAACTGAAAAGCTGCTTTTCGCATACTTTTATGCATATCTGTATGTATGTATATGCATGCAACATTGCCACATCCCAGGCTTTTCCGCTTAGCTGCTACTTATGCGCATTCGCATAGTTTAATGTCAATAATGACAGTTGTGTCGCATACTTTCGCACTTGAAACAGCTATTGTTATGTTCACAATTTCGTTGCATACTTTTGTGCGCGTCAATATTTGTCATCTACTACAAAATACTAATATGTGCAAAATTTCGAGTACTTTTGGTAGAAGTCAACGAAAAATGTCACCCATTTCCATTTGCTTGTGTGTGTGCGTGTGCATGTATAAAGAAGCACATTTTAGGTGACTATGGGTGAAATATGCACGCTATTTTGCGCCTAGTTGCTAGGCAACATTTTTCGAATATGCTCTTGTCACACTTGTGGCGCATTATTAATACATACTTCACTATATCCTTTGTCGTGTGAGTTCAATGTGGAATTCTTGAGGAAGTTCTTGTTCGCACTCTTTGAGTTATTTATTGCTGAAACACTTTGGTTGGACTTTGAGTGTTAAGTCGTTAAATGGCTTGAATGGCTCCATAAAATAGTTTGGTGCTGAATAGTGCTGAACCTTGTTTTGAAGTTTGGATCTTCGCATTGATCGGTTTCGGTCTCTTGGCCTCGGTCTTGGCTGACTGAATGAATGTATGGAAGCTTGCACTTCGTCCTCATGACATTTTAGGTCATCTACTCTACACAATACCTCATCAATAGCCAGTTCTTTTTCTCTGGGTTGGCTGACTCGTATGCTGAACATAAAACACAATGGGACCTTTACTTCTCCGTCTCAATATGTCATCGCATTAGCGAGGCAATTATAAAGGTGTTGCCGCCGATAGGTGGCAGTGCAGATGACTGCGCAGTTAACAGTGACTGTGAAGAATGGCAATGAGCATTCTCAGTTTATTCTTAAGTAGGCTTATCAAATATTTTAATCTAATTTATTATGGGCACTCGGTAAGCCTCACAGTACTCAGCTGCAGCGGATACCCAAAGATGATATCACTAAAGTCATAAAATTCGAAGAGAAGTTCAGAATTGAACTGGACGACAAGGTGAACTGGAGTACACCTGCATTTGAAAGAAAACTCCAGGAGTGGACCTTGCACTGGTACACAGATGGCTCGAAGACACAAGAAGCCATTGGCGCTGGAATATATGGCTTCAGAATCAAGCATTCTGTATCGAAGGAGGTGTAGAAACAGGAACTTGCGGACCGAGCGAACTGTCATTCTGAGCGGCAGTCAGGTAGCATTCGAGCCGCGATTGAGCCCTCACTGGTCTTTGAGTGTATAGAGAACCTCAATATGTTAGAAACGTACAATAGCATCCGGCTAATCTGGATCCCAAGACACAGGGATATAACTGGGAACGAAGTAGCTGGCGCATTGGCAAGTGAGGTTGCGGTCTCGTCATTGACAGCATCCAAGCCCTTCTTGGTCATCAATGAGAAGCTTAAGAGTTAAGAGCTAAGGCTGAGGGTGGTTAGCTGGCCCCAAACTATGGTGCTATGCCAGGCGAAATGTGATGCTATAGTACGTAGAAGTTTGAGACTTCTCGGCTATTTGCAGCCAGAAAAGAAGCACAAAAACTCAGTCCAACACAGCCCTATCTTAAATTTATCAAGGGAACTGGGTCTCGATAAGGTACTGTGATGAGTAGAGCGCAAAAAAGACCATTAGATCGAAGTGAAAACCTCCAACAAATTTATTATTATCTAAGCTCCACAGTTGGATGCTAGTTTAAGTTTCGTAGCTTTAACTCTTCTGAACACTCTCTCTGAACTCTTCGTAAATGGTATTTTGTTCCATAGTCGTGAAAGGCTCAGGTTTTGTTTCTTTCGACGTCGCGGTCTCTCTAACTAATGTACTCCTATTACCTCGTTTCCGAGTATGCTTTTGTGAGCCGGAACCCGTTTAAGCTAAATGCGATTGCGTGCCACTAATAAGTTTAATACCTCGTATCCTCAGAGGATGACAGAGCTTCGAGTGCAGCCATATTGCTCTAAATTATGAAACTAAATCTTCGTCGTGATCTTAGTTTTGGCCATGACTTTTGTATTATTCTTTTGTTGGTTCTGGCTCTGCTTAGGTTTAGTTTGATCTTAGCTTGTTCTTGGCCCTGGTGTTGATCTTTGCTTAATTTTTTCAGGTTTGATGAGCGTTCCTTGGTTGTGGTAATGATTTAAATATTACCTCTGGTCTTATATTTGATCTTGGTGACTTCTGTATGAAACTTAGTGATGGTACTAGTTTTTGTCTTAGTCGCAGTCTTGCTTTGGACACTTATTTAGTTTTAGTTTTAGTGCTTGCCATTTTTATTTACATTGGTTTTGATCTTAGTTTTGATCTTGGTAATGACTGTCTTGGACTTAGCTTTAATTTTATTTTTGATCTTAATTTTGAGCTTAGCCTTGTTTTTTTGGTATCTGATTGATCTCATTCTATTATGCTTAGTCGTGGTCTTGGCCTTGATATTGATTTTAGTTATAACTTTGGTGTATTTGATTTTAGTTTCGCATTGGTATAGGCCTTGGTTCTACACTTTGTATGAGTCGTGGACTTAATTTTGGTCTTCGTATATACAATATTCGCGATGTTGGCCTTTGCTTTTGGCCTCAGATCTCACTGATGTTAGCCTTCGTCGTAATGTTATTGGTATTAGCCTTTATTCTGATCTTTGCATTAGTAGTGCTAAGGGTTTTGGTTCTTATTTGGTTCACACATCCAAGGCCCCATTCCGGAAATAACATCAGAAGAGATAGCACAGTCGCTATTCAAAATGACAAATGACAAAGCAAAAGGGCCAGATAACATATCAGCCGAGGTATGGAAAAGTTTGGGTGCAACGGAAAAGTTAGCTAGCGAAAAATCTACATCGTCCCATTCTATAAGAACAAAGGCGACGTGGGAGACTGTGGTAATGACAGAACAATCAAGATAAATAATAAGCTACGTGAGTTGATACAGATCAGTAAAACCAGTGTGCTTCATGACAGGCAAATCTACAACAGATGCTATCCACACAATAAGAATACTAATGGAAATGTAGGAAAATAAGAAAAACCTGTGATTTATATTGATCTGGAAAAAACATTTGATAGAGTATCACGCTAACTAATATGGCAGGCTCTTAAAACACAGAAAGTACCTGAATACTACATCAAAGCAATACAGAACAAAAGTTGGAGTAATAGCTGGCGAAAGCGATGAGTTTGGCGTATAAGTGGGGGTACACCAAGGTTCCGCATTGAGCTCTTTTCTATTCAACTTGGTCATTGACTACATAATCAAGCCACATTCAATCAGTATCAAAACAACCTTGAGTTGGATGGGCTAAAAATAGGCAGGAAAAAGACAGAGTTTATGCGCTGCGAGTTTTCCGCTAACTCAGCGGCAGCCCACAAAATGAGGTCCCCATGTTTAAATACTTAGGCTCTGTTATAACAAATACTGGAGAAGTTAATAAAAACGTGCAGCATAGAGCTAATTCGGCACGGTGCAAATGGAAAACTCTAGCCGGGTTGCTATGTTACTTCCACTAAAAGGCAAAATATATAAAACCACCCGCGTTGTTATATGGAGCCGAAGGTTGGCCTATAAAAAAGTCACACGAAAGAAAACTTCAAACGGCAGAAATAAAATCGTAAAAATGGGCAGTCTTGGTCCCAATGCTGGACAAAGTGTCTAATCGAATCATTCGTGGAAGTCTTAAAATCGCGCGATTGAGCAAAAAATACAAATAATTGTCTTCGCTGGTATGTCCAGAGTAAGCCTGAATTAGATATGTCAAAAAACGTGTTAAATATCGCTACGGCACCGAGAAAGCCAGTTCGATCACAACATACCTGAACGAAGCAAATTGAAAGTGATATGAAACGAGCAAACTTAAACAGGAGATTACGTACTAGGAGAGCTGACATAGAGTGAAATGGGTTAAAAGCAAAGAAGAAGAAAAATAAGCCTTGTCGTGGTATTTGGCTTGATCTTTGACTTGGTCGAGATTGGGATCGCATTTGTTTAAGTCCTATTCAGATATAGCTCAATAGTTATGAGTTATCGGACCAATACGGACTATATGACTCCGAAATACAATTGGGTGAAGAGATTCCGAACAACAATAGAAGAAGATTGGTGGAAAAACGGTATGAAACCTAGCCCCAATACGCTTAGAATAATTAATGATGGCTCAAAAATGATGGACGGAGTTGGTGCAAGGATTTATTGCGCAGAGCTGGACATCAGACGGCCAATTAAGCTCCATGACCATTGCAGTATTTTTTAAGCAGAAGTCTTTGCGGTAGAAAAGGCTGCAGAAATGGTACTAAATATATACGTTGACAGTCAAGCGACAAACAAAGCAATCAATTCATATGAAATTTCATCTAAAATCGTTCTTAGAACCAGGGAAGCCATAGAGAGATTAACCGCAGGCAGTCGGTTAAACTTCCATTGGGTACCCGGTCATAAGGGCATTGCAGGAAACGAAATTGTAGATAAGATCGCGAACCGCTGTTTACTTAGAATTCGAACACGAAAACGACATACTGGAGCCTTTAAATACGATTTACATTTACAGTGACATCATTGCGAGCATGAAAACACGGATAGACAGGAGGTGGAATGCAAAACCGCGAAAATCATATGTGCACAGAATGCACATAAATATGCACAGATTCGTAATAGACTTGTCTAGAAAGGAAAGCAGAACTGTTGTAGGCTACAATTTGTTAGCGCCTCACGCCTACATGATAGGAATTATAAACAACAATAACTGCAGAATTCGCAATGAACTGGAAGAGAGGGAAACTCTAGAACAGCTTGTATGTTCTTGCCCTGCACTGGCTAGAACCCGAATGCAATATTTAGGAGCTCTACAATATGGGAGTTTAGAATATCTCTTTTGGGGTTAGAGCTTCAGAGCATACTTAGATTCGCAAGAAGCCTACTACAAGGAAACGTAAGGGTCAAACTCCATCTGGTAGCACTAAGGACCAATAGTCTATGTGATGGCTTTCAGCCAGCCAGGCCAACCTAACCTAACCTCTTTAAGGCCTGGTTCTTAGTGTTGTTAGTGTCGGTACTGATCCTTATCTTTCACGCAGACGTCTGTTATGGTACTGCTAATAGCTTAGATCTTTGTATTTTTTGGTTTGAATTTGTATTTTATTTTGTAGGGCTTGGTTATAGTCTTGGCGTTGGTTTTAGTCTGGTTTTGTCTTTTGTTATCTTTTATCTTTACCCTAGTCTTTGTCTACGTTATAGCTCTAACTTTGAACCCATTCTCTTTTCAGGCTCCTTCCTTTATCTAATTGAAGACTGAGTCTCATAGAGGAAATATTTTTAATTTTGAATGCAGTGCCAGTCCTTCCCTATCCTAAGCCTTGTTGCTGTTTATTTCAGCTTCATAAGCTCCATCTAAGTTAAGTAGACATATTGGCACTCTTTCTCGCCTGCGTAGGCATTTTCATATAAATATACCAAATATTCAAACAGAAATAAATGTGACCCAACCCGCCTGCAGGTACTCGTACATACATACGTAAGTACATATGGATGTGGGCTTATAAATATTTGCTGAAAAATATGTTAATGATGCTTGAAATTGTTTGCACGCGATAAACAGCCACGATTTCGCGGCACAGACAACATTAACAACAATAACAACAACAACAAACACATGTATTCTTAATAGCTAGCATCATGAAAATGCAAACAATCGCAAATATTTTCATGTAACAACAACAACTTCGCATACAATACGGGACAAAATATGAACAGCAAAGCAGCGATTCCTCCGTGCCTTTTTAAACGTTGGATGTTTAGTGAAAATGTGTAGGTGTGTTGGTATTTCACACAAATGGCGTTCTTTCAATGTTGTTCAGAATTGATGAAATTTCAATGAATTTTCATATTGTTGACAAAACCACTTAACAAATCTGAAATGTGGGAGAAAAAGGTCAGCATATAAAATTTGAGAATTTATTAAACGCATTGCTGAGATTCTTCAAATAAAGGGAAGAAATATTTATGCATAAGTGCATATGTACATACGGTGAGTTCCATAATTATTGAAATTGAAATTTGAAAAAGGTCAGCCAAGAAGCAGCGAGAGAATGCTCTGGAAGTAACAGAGTTTATAGTCAAGGAGGAAAGGAGAAAAGAGATAGAAGAGATTAGAGACATAGACATAGGCATAGACATAGACAGAGGCAGAGACAGAGACAGAGACAAAGACAGAGACAGAGACAGAGACAGAGACTGAGACAGAGACAGAGACAGAGACAGAGACAGAGACAGAGACAGAGACAGAGACAGAGACAGAGACAGAGACAGAGACAGAGACAGAGACAGAGACAGAGACAGAGACAGAGACAGAGACAGAGACAGAGACAGAGACAGAGACAGAGACAGAGACAGAGACAGAGACAGAGACAGAGACAGAGACAGAGACAGAGACAGAGACAGAGACAGAGACAGAGACAGAGACAGAGATAGCTATTCCTGTGAGAATTTTCAAGAATTTTTGGCAAATCTGAAAATATCCTCCAGTGCGAATGAACTTTGACTCATTCTCATGAGATCGAAACCCAAAATTCGTAGCCTTCTCATAGCAAAGGCAGGACACTCACATAGAAAATGCTCAGTGCTCTTATAATTATTATTTTTATTTGCTATCGCTTTGGTTTATGGCGTTAAGTGCCGATATAAATAAATTCCATTGGGGTCCATTTTCAGCTTTTGTTTTTAGCTGCGGCCAAGTGAGTAGCTTACTAGTCAAATGTCAAATTTGTCATACAGGCTTCGTCTCCACGTCCCTTTAGGCCGCCCTCTTCGGCGTGAGCTTTCCGGATTCCAGTCTAGAGATATTCTGCTGATGTTAGTCGCAGGTTTAGGGATTGTGTGGCCTATTTATTTCCTTTCCAACTTCACCCGGACTTTGTTTGCTTCGAGCGAGGAGCTCGTCATTAGAAATTCATCAGTTATCTGGCCACCATATGTGCGGTATAGCTCTTAAACAGCGGTTTATAAAAGTTTGGAGCTTTTTTGTAGTTAAAATAGCTACGGACTACGTTTCATAGCTATACAGCAGTATAGATTTCACATTCGAGTTGAAAATCCTTAACTTTGTTCTGCTAATTTGAAGCATAGCAAAGGATGATCTGGTTTTTGCTATTCTGTACTCAATGTCAGTATTAGCTCCGCTGTCAGGTGTGATTTGGCTCCTTAAGTAGACAAATTTGTTAACACTTTCAATGAGTTATCCGTGAAATGTGAATGCACCAGGTCGAGTGCCATTAATGGCCATAGACTTTGTCTTTTCAAATGTTAACACGTGATCTGTGTAGGAAGCCACATCGTCTAGTTTGCTTTGCATGTGGCCCCGTTGTTGTGACAGTAAAGCAATGTCAGCAGCATAATCAAGATCATCTACATATTCCATACTGATTGGGTTCCAGAGGATGCTTCTGCCAGGCTGAGCGTCAAGGGCATTGCTTAACACATCATCGATTACGATTAGACTCAAGAGTGTTGACAGAATGCAGCCTTGCCTCACTCCTGCAACTGGTTCAATTGGGTCGGAAACTAGTATATTAGACTGTGTTCGGTTTAACA